>JANAVB010015635.1:0-68720 GCA_029216955.1 Iris pallida
CCCTTTCCGCGCCCTAACCACCCGCGCCGGAGTACGTCGCGAGCTCCGCCGCGTCTTGCCGACCCCAGGTCGAGCCGCCCGCACCTCTCTCGGGACCGCCCCCATCTCCGCCGAACGAAACCCTAACTCCGCCCGAATGCCGCCGCCCCACTCCTCCGCGGCCGACTCTCCCGAACGTCTCACCGCTCCCCTCTTCCGCCTCACCGCCTAAACCCTCCTCGCGGCGCAGCTCCTTGCCTCCCCGACCGGACTCCCCAAACCCCCGCTCTCATCCCTCCGCCTACGCCTCGTCGCCCTTCCTTCTTCCCCTTCCACTTCCACCGCCGCAGCCGCACAGCTTCTCTCCCCCTTCCGCCCGATCTCTCTCTCCCTTCCCTCTCGTTATTCCTTTTCCCAAACTTACTCTTTCCTCTCTTTTTTTGTTTGGGAGAGCAGCATCAGCTGCTGTGTTTTTTCTATTTTATTTTATTTTTTTATTTTCTTTATTTTTTTTCTCTTTTTCGTATTTGTTTTTTTATTATTATTATATTATTATTATTATTATTATATTATATTATTATTCTTATGATATTATTATTATTCTGTTATAATTATTAAGTATTACTAATACTAGATTTATTAAAAGATAATTGTAAATATGTACATTAGTAAATTAACATGATTTTTGTAAAATATATGTAGAATACCCTGTTTACGGGTATGTTGTGTCATATATTACTATTATTACTACTTTATTGTTATTATTTTTTTTACTAATGGCGATAGCTACATTAAACTTTTGGTTATTATTTTTTTGTATATAGTAAAATACTCCTAAATTATTTTGGTAGCAAATATAGCATTGGAATTTTTAGGATTAGGCTTTACATATATATTGTTGTAGTTTTTTTTTTCTTTTTGCAATATATGTTACCTAAAATTTTTGAGTGTTAGCCCTAAAAATAATTTATTAGGATTTCAAAACATTTTATACTTTTCAAAAAGTATTTATCTAAAATGATATTTTAATTAGTATAAAAATATTTTTCTAAAGTAATATAAATATTGTCTCCGTGAATTCCATCAATTATCAATGGCTAATCTTATACCCTATCCTCTCCCGAGTCTGGACTCCTTTTGGTCATCCTTAACTAAATTGACCCTTCTGGACCTAATGAAACTGTCCGTGCCACCATCAGAGGTCACCTTGCATAGTTGTTGTACCAAAGTTGCAGATCGTGCCACCTTGATCATCGCAGCACACCAGGCGCCCTACCAGGCAAGACACCTTGCCATTTGCTGTTTAATTATTTTAGCTCATATTTTATGCATGTTCATTATTTTCTTTATGCAAAATAAACTGTGATACATGGCATAACTGTTAGAACTTACTGTTCATTTTTTTCTGCTATGTATTATTTTTCTTACACATTAAACCTAGAATTAAGGGACCTCCTCGTGTGTTGCATTCATTGGCCTTGACATGTGATAACACGAAGTTGTGTGTCGCATATAGAACGGAAGTGCGTGATTGGCTGGCCACCAGTACGTACAAGCCGTGCGATAGGAATAACCGCTAATAGAGGTTGCATGCTAGTTTGACTTAGCGGTTATAGTGGTTTGTGTTGTGGATACAACACAGTAGGCATTGGGCGGGAGGACAATTCCTTAGCGTATGGGCTTCGATGCACTTTCCCTTTTGTAACCCGTGAGCTCCGTCGGAGACGCGGGTCAGATTATCCATGATTACTGACGGCCACTGACGATTCTGCGGGACGTCATGCTCTTACGATGGGGCCTCTGGTGCCCAAGAGGGGACTACGCCGATCCTATTTAGCCAGGGCCCATGCGTAGGAAGGATTGTTCTTAACTATATTTCACTTAGAACAGTAGGCTACCCTATCCGTTAGATACGAGTACTTTTGGTTTGGGTACTTGTATCTGACCGTGGCTTGGAACAATAACTTGTCGCGGATTAGTTCGTGACATCTTGTCCTTTTGGTTGTAGGTGTGACTTACTACTTCGATGAGAAGGTATTGAACCTTGTTGGGTCCAGATACCATATTGGATTCATAGCATGGGAAGATACGTTACCGTGAATTAGTTTACCATCTCCTGTCTTGTTTGGTTGGGGGGATGGTACGCTCGTTCAATAGGTGCGTATTGGACCATTTATAATTCGATTTACTTATTTATTTGAGCAATATTTATTCAGTTTATATGGCATGATATTATGTGTCTTGTTACGTCCCTCTGAGGACCTGGTTATCTCCTCAGGTGTGTGCTATTGTCTTTCGCAGGTGCTTTAGCTCTAGCCGTGTTCATTGCTATTTCTCGAGGATGATTGCACTTGGATCGTCTTCGCTTCGCTCGCCAAAATCATTTATTCTATCATGTATTTTTTTTCTTTACTTGTTGGTAGTGGATTTGTCTCCGCCCAACATATTGTATCAAGACAATTCATTATCTTTATATGAGTCTTTTATTCATTTATTTCGTGTGGATGAAATCAGTTATGGTTCTACTGCATTTTACAGCTTATGTATCCATACGAGGTTTCCATATATTGGAGTATACTTCGTATGAATACAGCTGGCATGTCTACATTTCTAGTCCTACTATTTTGGGACTGGGGCGTTACACTTGAGTACTTGACATGAGATTTACTTGACTTGATCTCTTAGGCGAGGATATCGTTATTAGTACTTCTATTAACCAATCTTGATCGTTAGTACGCACCATGCTTCGATAGAGACTTTATATAGATGGTTAGCACGCCACAGTATTGCTTTCAATAGGACCGTTAGCTCACGTCACGTTTTTCCTGATATTTTCTTGTAGCCATGACTAATATTGTTATTTTTGATGACATGTCACCCTCTTAGATGTTGTTCCTTCGTTGTGTTCTATTTTTTTTCTTTTAGTTGCATATTTATTTATTGTACATTTGATATGTTTATGTATCTTTATGTCTCATGAGTACCTGATGATCTCTCCAAGTTTTGCTGAGCCGCTAAAATAGAAGGGTAGTTGGTGGTTGATTCTCCAAGATGTCAGGTATATTTAGTTGATATCATCATATTCTTCCTTATGTATATTTTTGTCCTATATTAACTCATGCTGCTATTATAGCCTATTATTCTACAAGCTTTATCTTTTCTCTTTCTTGTTCATGATATATGTATTAATGGGAATTCACTATGATACATTTATCTATTCAAGAATCAGTGTATTATGGTGTGATCAAGTTTATTGCACTTGGTTTGCTATTATTATTACTATCTTATGGATTGAGATATAGTTGACTTGACCTTTTAGACAGTTATATTGATTTTATAGATAGCTTAAGTGCATTACTTTAGGGTCACTATAGAATGAGTTTACACTTGAGTATGTACAAGCTGACCGAGTCATGTGTTGGTCCCGTAAGTTTTGGGACTGGGACGTGACACAAGAGACACAAGTACTATTTTCTGTCATGGATGAGAAATTATTATGAACATGCGCTGACGAGAACATATTTTCGTCGTGCATGATCGTTGCTAGAAGGTTTTGTCATGAATATGCGCTGACAGCTAAACTTTTCTTATGCGCGTGGATATAGTCATCCCATGACACTCATCATAAACATGCACATAGAAAGTATGCGCATCTGCCGTGCATATGGATGTGGCTATCTTAGTGAGATGCTACATTGTGAACCTGTGCTGCATATATTATGCACATAAGTATAAACATTCGCTCTACACAACTTGTGCATATGTGTTGTTTTGTGACTTAGAAATTCTGTTGACATTGTGCGCAGGACTTCGTCTGTGCATAGCTGCTCATGCACATAGTTTTTATGCGTATAAAACTTCTCTCCATAAAATATTCTTTGTTGGCAACTGATATATGTATTTAATCTTCTTGCAGATTTTATCTTGGTTTGTGTCAATCATGATGGAGCGTGGAAGGAAATCATAGACCTCCTTGTTCTAAAAGAACAAACACATTACCTAAAGACCATCACTATCTTCAGATCCAGCTGGCTGTGCGTATCTAACAAACCATCCATCCCATCTACAGTCTATATTTTAGCCCTTACTAGTGCAGAAGGGTTGGCAGGTTGTGACCCATCAACCCAACATCCATCCATCTATCCCATCTACAGTCTACACTCTTTTCTTCCTCTCCTTCTACCACTCCTTCAAGCTTCAACCCAACTGTTTCATTTCTTTCTCTCCTCCTACCACTCATTCTATTGTTCTACAGTCTACATGTCAGTCTACACTATTATTTTTCCTTTTTTTTTTTTTTTGGGTCCAACTAATCAACTTATTCAGTGGTATTACAGTCTACAAGGCCCTGTGTTGGAAACTTGGAATCTGTTGGTTGCCCGTTTAGCATTGAAAGGAATTATTGGACAAATACGACTGAAGGTTTGTACGTTGTAATCATGTCGCTTCTCCTTTCAAGTATTTGCTCATCCATTTCATAATACTAAAATTCTATTCAACTTGAATGTGCATATTTGTTTACTGGAATTTTAAGTCAAGAGATACTCTAATGATTCATTTTCTGCCAACTAATGGATTATTGCTCTTCTTTTGTTGCTTTTTGTAAAGTGAACATGCAAAATTTGAAGTGTAAATAGATCAACAGTACTTGCAAAATTTGAGGTGAACACTAATATTTCAAACTTGGATATTTTTCAGATAAAAATAAATACACTATTTAATTTTTTTTAATAAATCTCAAGAACAAGATGCTTCATGCAGCCAAGAGCCATCAACTGGACCACCTCCACCCTCATGCCAGCCTGTTGTCTAGAATATTAACTCTCGAAAGATTTTGTTTGCAAAGAAAAGGGTTATTTAATAATTATAATAGTTTGTGACAATTAATATTAATATATGATATTTTTGGGATTATATGTGTTATTATAATTTATTATTATTTTAATAATAAATATTGCACCCCTGGATTAAAATCCTGGCTATGCCACTACCAGTAGAGTCGCCACTTATTTTCGGAACTCGAAAAGAAAGCATGGAATAAGTTATCTTCTCGAGGGCAAACTTGTTGAACTTATTACAACTCAAAATTATTTACAAAAGAATGTAAGAATACAAAATTTTGAGCCAAGTTGAGATTCTATTGAGATAGGGCGATGTAAGTCAAATCACCATGCGATTCATGTGCTCCGACGATTTGACAAAGCTTTAGGGAGTGCAAGAACACCAAGTGAGCAAACTAGTGTCAATTGTTGTCACATATGCTATCCTGGGTCGTCCTCAAAATATAAAAAGAGCCAGCTATTTATAGAAAAGTAACTAGGGTAGTTATTCTGTCTCTCCTTAAAAATATGTTATCTTGTAGAGAGACTGTGGCAGGGGTCACTGTCCAGTAGAAGCAATTTTCTGAGTAGGAGTTGCATGTCCCACGTCTTAACGATAATTAAGTATGAATTTGGCCTACTTCTTAAGCAGGAAGTAGACATGTTTTCTTGAAATAAGGCGAGGATGCCATGTGGCTTATGTTGTTGCAGCTACTTGGACTACGAGATAATCATGAGGAAATTGTGGGTTAACAACTCTACACATTATCACGCCCTAGTTCCAAAACTACTTAGGAACTTGGACGAGACGATGCCAACTAATACGATCTGGAATAAGTTCTCCAATTTAATGGACATACCCTGATGTACTATGCTGTAAAAATATACTAAGCTAAGCTATCTCAACTACGTCTGAATCCATATATAAGAAAATAGAGCAAGAATGGACATTATGTAATATAGTCGGTCGCCCTATAATACACGATCGAGCAAACTCGAGAATAGAATAAGCTTACAAAACTAGGCTGTAACAGCAAGTAGTACACAATAGAAAGGTAGTAGATGAACATATGAAAGATAAATATCTTTCTACAATATACCTGAATATCCGATATTACTATCATCAGCTCCAACAAGTCACCATGTCAATCGACTCTGCAATATGGTAGGGAACCAGGTCCTCAGAGGGACGTAACAAGATACAAAAGAACAATACCATAATGAAATGAATAAACAAATAATAATAACATAGCTCACTAAACATCTATGTGTATGCATGTCAAAGATGACTTTGGTACGAATGAGTAGGTCAAAGGAATAAAGTATAGCATCCACTAGAGGCTTATGTATATACTAGCATACCTCTCGACCGTATCTGACGCACGTATTGTCAGGGGCGCTGCCGGATATATCTACTAAAAACACCCATAACTGGGAAGCAATAAACCCATAACAGACAACCACTGATGCTAAATGTGGATCTCATACGCCTACTAAGTCTTCCCTACCCATAAATTGCACAAGTCATATCCATGACTTGGACAATCCATATCTCAATGCAAGTCTCTAACTAGACCCAACCTAATCAATTATGTACCGACACACGAACCGCTCGTACTGGTAGCGAGCCGGATGCGTAAGCTCATGCCAACACAATGAACCCTCACTCATAGTGTCGTATGATGCCTCGTGCCATGTCATAGAAGTTATTGAGAATAAGCTCAACTATCGGAAACGTCTTTTACACACAAAGCATACACACGCACACACACACACAATGACAACATCGATCGTACCCAAGTCACACTTGGATACTACTAACTACTAGAGAATAACACTAGAAAACACAAGTACCATATTATGAATTCAAAGCACAACAAGTATGGAAATTTATCTTGTCTGGATCTCCAATAAGAAAGAGCTATGATCCAGATCCCTAGCTAGTAGTGTAAGTATTTCGGGAGCCTATATTAAATATTAAGAATTTAATTAATGATCAAAAGTTTTCATTTATGCATTACATATTATTATTTATTACATATACAATAACATTAGACTACCACAATTAACAAAGGAAACTAGTTATTAACGATGGATCAAAATTGGGATATTAAAATCATCCATAAGCCACTTAACCTTATAAACTTAAAAATCAATATATACTCTAAATATTCATATAAACTAAGTCTTATATGTCTTCTAGTTTTATCCTTATACATAGATAGTACATATTCCTTCTAACAGGTTTTCTAACATCGGTATGACTTAGAATTATTTCTAAGGTCTTCTATTGACTAATTTCATTTCATGCCTATTAGACTTATAATTAATCCCCAAATTCATATAAAATAATTATATACATTATACTGACCTACAACTCATAGATAAAACTTTGGTGAGGCTTTGGTTGTACAAAATAACATTTCCTTATTCATGACCCAACTAAAGTAAATAACAAAACCTATTAGAATAAAATTATAAAATCTAATAACGTAATTTAAAAATTCAAGCTAATATTTTAGAAAATATTTATTTATACATAATTAACTAAAATTAAGGCAACAATTAATACTATCTCTAACATTGATTTTTTAGGTCGCATCGGACACAACTCTAAATCATTTTTGTATCAACCTTACATATAAAAAACAAATATATATATATATAATATATAATATTATATATATATAATATATATAATATATATATATATATATATTATAAAATCATTCTAAGAGTATTTTCAAGGGTAGAAGGTTGGAACTAGCCTATATTGATTCCGGGTCAATTCCTATAACGAAACTAGTCTTTTTCTAGGTCAACTTGCCATTTCAGTGTCTTGTACTAGAGCCTATAAACATATTATTTTCTAAATAGAATTATATATAAAAATATATTTTTAATCAAATAAACAAAGATTAACCAAATCTCATGTATTTGGCATATTTCTATGACCGTACTACACATGAAAGTGTGTCAAACTAGACAAATTTTGACCTCAACATGTCGATTTCCAAATTCTGAATTTAGAATTTGTACCGCTGAGTTTGGGCTATAAAAACCAGTTTTAACATGTAAAAATTTATGGTTTACAAAGTTAAATACATGGGTTAATGGGTTCTTAGATTGGTCACAAAGTTTGGTAAGGTACACATGCAAAATTCATTCACAAACAACATATATGTGACATACACAAATTTAAATTCAGAACTTCGTATCCATCACAAAATCCATATTAAAATAGGTTTTAGTTAGATTATTAGGGTATCTAACTATGTTTCGACATGCCAAGAAAGTGCTAGATCTAGTTTACAAGTATTCGAGATCGAAATGGCGGAGGTACTTACTTGGAACGATGTTGAATTCCAACGAATCCAACAAAGTTTGAATCAGTCCACTCGGATTGTGAAGGAAGTTCGAAGTAGAAAATAACTGTTGGCCCATATGGTCTGATCAACCTGATTTCGATAATTGACTTAAAACTCCGAATCTGGTACGTAAAGTACAAAGACTACAGACGACCGCAACTATTCTCGTCAGCAAGATTTTTTACAACTTATTCTGTAATTTTTTTTTTCTTGTGTCTAGGTTTTTGTAAGTCGGATATCACTGGCATTTAGTTGAACATCCCCACTCAAACAAAACCTACGTATACCCAACCGTACTCATACCCAAAAGACAAAGACATTCTGAAAACCAAGAACTTTCTGAAACCTAGTAACCGAACTCGGTCCCCTAAATTTTCTCCTGGTCAGAATGACTACTATTCTTTTGTATCCCAAACGTTCAAAAATTTGAACGTTACCCTAACCGAGTTCTGCCAGAACTCGAGTTCAAAAATACCTATAAATAGAGAAGATTTGCATTTTACTCACTCAACTCATTCTTTATCTTCTCTATCCATTCTAAGACTTATATTCACCAAAGAGCTTTCAATCTTCATATTTCCAAGACAACTCCCATTCTTCTAAGTGCTGGTGTGTTCTGATTAGAAGTGTTCGAGTTGTACAAGTTGTCGTATCAGAGCTGTTCAGTTAGTGTTGAAGTTTGTTCGTGGACTTCAGATAAAAATACGATGTTGTAAGAAGTCAACGTGCCCTTCGGAGTAAAGCACGTGGTGTAACTGCTATTTCAAATAATGGATTTAACATTGAGCAAGAGTAATCGAGCCTGGACTAGTCCTCTCAGAAGAAAACCAGGATAAAATCTTGGTATTTGCGTATTACTTCTATCTCACTACCTAATTACTGCTTTTACATTATTGTATTAATTATTTGCCTTTACCTTCATTTTTTTAATTGGAAAATTGTGTCGCTATTGTTGCAAGCATACGATTCACGAGGAAATAAAGAATAGATCGAGCGGAACGTACGTTCGATCTTTCCAATCCAAGGGGCAGAAAGCAGGAAAAGGGGTACGTGTGATTCGTTGGAGCATGAACCTTTCCCCCTTTCTATAAATAAAATAAGGGAGTTGAATATATTGAATGAATATTTGTATTTTTTATTCATTATTTGGTTCGATAAATTAAACCAGATAGTTATCTGAGTAAAATAAAACTGCTTCCAAATTGCAGTAAGAAGATAAAATCTCATTTATCATACGCCAACCGTTCTACCGCCCGCAATCTCTACAGGCCAATTCCTCAGGGTCTGGTCTTTCTGCCAAGGTCATAGTAGTCGAACCGAAGGCGAGCAAACCCCGGGGCAGTAACCGTGCCGGGATTGAGAAACTTTTGCTACACTCTATTCACTTCCCTCTAGAGGTGCCATCGATCCTACAATTGGTATCAGAGCACGATTTCTCTAAGTTGGATTAAAACTCCTTGAAAAATGGCATCATTATACCAGCAATGGTGAAGGCCAGTCAACAAATAGGCCTCCCCTATTTGATGGCACAAACTACACGTATTGGAAGACACATATGAGCTTCTATCTCAAGTCACTTGATTCGATTTATGGTCAATTATTATCGATGGTTATAAGAAACCAGCTCGAATCGTTATAGATGGGAGCCTTGTTGAGAAACCACATGACAAGTATATGATCATGAAAATAAGCAAGCAAGCCTTGATGTAAAAGCTATAAATGCTTTATTTGCAGTAGATAGAACAGAATTCAATAGAGTATCAACATGTGCCACGTCTCACGAGGTTTAAAAACTTCTTGAGTTAACTAATGAAGGAACTTCACAAGTGAAGGAATCCAAAATCTCAAGGCTCACACAAGAATATGAGGCTTTCAGAATAAAACCTAATGAGACTATCTCTAACTATTTACTCGTTTCTTAGATATTGTTAACATCTTATCTTCTCTTGGAAAATACTACAACAATCATGAAAAGATACGAAAGGTACTTCGTGGATTAACCAAGAACTGGAATCCTAAAGCAACAACTATAATTGAAGGGAATGATCTCACAACCATAACTCTTGAGACGCTTATGGGAAAGCTTATGACACATGAGCTGGACCTAAAAGAATTTGAAGAGCCAACACCAAAGGAGAAGACCATCACATTCAAAGTACATTATAAGATGGCCTCCGATGATGAAAGTGAGAATAATAGTTCAAACAATGATCAAATGGCCTTATGACTCGGAACTTCAAAAGATTTCTAAAGTATAAAAAATCAAACAAAAGAATAAAGATTCCAGAGATGACGAAGAGCTGATATGCTACAACTGTAAAAAGACAGATCATATCAAGAAAGGTTGTCCTGCTGTAAGAAAGGGAAGTAGATACGAACAATCAAGTAAGAGATGGACTTCAACCAAAAATTATGCTAATACCAATATTTGGTGTGAAAGTAAAGCAAGTAATTCTGAAGAGGAAGAGAGACCTCACAACACTGCAAATCTATGTTTCATGGCTACAGATGCAAAGTTAATTTCAAATCCACTATATGGAGATTTTATTTAATGAGTTATCTGATGCATTCAGTTATTTACTAGAAGATCAAAAAAGATGATAGACATGTATAAATGTGCCAAAAAGAGCTGAAAGCAGTACACTCTGAGTATACTAAACAATCGATCTCTAATACTAGAAGATATCAGAGATAAAACATCTTCTAGTAACATGAGATTTCTTTTTAAAATTGAGATTACATGACACTCTTGAGGAGCTTGAGAAAGCAAATCAAGAAAATGTAAAACTCAAAGATCTCTATAATTAGAGAAGAAGAAGTATAATATTGCTGCTCAGAGAATAAATGCACTTACTGCCAAGTATGATGAAGCTTGTGATATCTTAAAATGTTAGAGATAAAAATAGGTAAACAGTTATCAAACCTGTGACTCAAGTGAACACAAATCACACAGCTAAACACAAACACAACACGTCTAATAATACTAGAACTTCCAGAGATAATGCATTCATATATAAGTTTCCACATAAGAAGTCTCACTCTATTTCAAAAACCCATATACATGATTTTCGAACTTTACCTAGCATAACACATCTGCTACAGTCACTACTGTGGTTTGAAAGGATGTGTCACATCAGTACAAAATAAGGAAGTTAGTAGACATGTATTTATATGTTTGGGTTCCTAAGACTAACACATCTGGACCCTCAAGAAAGTGGGTACCAAAGGTTACATCTTCAAATTGTGTGTGTAGTGGACCTTCTCTCACTCACTAGAAGCAAATGGATTCTCGGTAGTGGTTGCTCCAGATACATGACGGGTGATACTACTTTATTTATAACTCTATCGATAAAGAAAGAAGGCTATGTCTCATTCGGAAATAACTTAAAAAGGACATATAATTGGTAATGACGACATAGGTACTTCTCTCTCCTATTATTAAAGATGTTTGCTTAGTAACATAATTATAACATAACCTTCTGAGTATAAGTCAATTGACTGACATGGTTATGGAATAATTTGGTTATGAAATAATTTTGTAAAAGATAGATACTTTATTTATGATAAACCTCTGGTATAATCTTTTTAAAAATAAGAGAGGACAACATATATGTTTTATCTGTCAGAGATACTAACATTACAGAAAAGTGTCTATATACATCTCAAGACGAAAGATGGATATGGCACATATGTCTTGGACATGCAAACATGGACACAATTGCAAGATTGTCCACAAAAAACTGGTAAGAGACTTACCTAATATTACTTTCAAGAAGGATATCTGTGTCGATTGTGAAAAGAACAAGGCATCAAGATCATCTTTCAAATTAATAATAGTAAGTACCTCAGACCTAATCATTATTATATATAGATTTATTTGGACCAAGTAGAGTCGCCAGTCTTAGCGATAAGTTATATGCCTTTGTAATAGTGATGATATTTCAAGATATACTTAGATTTTTTTTCCTTTCAAATAAAAATAAGGCTTTTTCTAAGTTTGTTTCTTTTTTTAAAAAGGTGCAAAATGAGAAATGATTCATGATTACTCGTATTCAAAGTGATTATGGTGGAGAATTTGACAATCATGATTTTAAAACTTTTTGTGATTCAAATGGTTTATCTCATGAATTCTCTTGCCCCAGAACTCCTCAACGGAATGGTGTTCTGGAGAGAAAGAATAGAACTCTTGACGATATGGCTAGAGTTATCCTTAACCAGCACAATCTTTCAAATATTTTTGGGCAGAAGCTGTTTATACAGCATGCCATGTATTGAATGGGTTCTTATTAGACCTATTTCGAAAAAGACTCTCTATGAATTATAGCTTAATAGAACTCCTAATATCAGTTACTTTAAAGTGTTTGGATGTAGATATTTTATTCTAAACACCAAAGACAGTTTACGCAAATTTGATGAGAAAGTTGATGAAGAAATATTTTTGGATATGCTGCAAAGAGCAATGAATTCAGAGTATTCAACAAAAGATCACTAGTAGTTGAAGAATCAATAAACGTTACTTTCGACAAGCTGAACCAATGTGCAAACGACAATGATAACGAAGATGACAGAATTCCCTCAAGTAAAACGCTCGAAGATACACCAACCACATACCTGAAAAGTCTGCCAAAGATTACGATTTTCCACAAACCATCCAGAAGAGCTGGTAATAGGTGATGTATTTAAAGGTGTAAGTACCCGTTCTAGTACTAGAAATATCATTGTTAATGTAGCTTTCATTTTTAAGATAGAACCCAAAAATTGGAGAAGATTTTGATGATAAATTTGGATTTCAGCAATGTAAGATGAGCTTAACCAATTTGAACGAAATTAAGTTTGGGAACTTATTCCTAGACCTAATGATCATCCGATCATTGTTACTAAATAGATTTTCTGAAATAAATTAGATGAGAATGGTATGGTCACACATAACAAAGCATGTCTAGTAGCTTAAGGCTATAATCAAGAATAAGGCATTGACTACGATGAGATATATGCTCTGGTTGCTAGACTAGAATCCATTCGAATGCTACGTGCTTTTGCTAGTTTTCATAGTTTTAAACTTTTTCAAATGGATGTAAATAGTGCTTTTCTAAACGGTTTTATAAAAAATTAAGTTTTTGTTAAACAACCTTCTGGCTTTGAAATTTTTAAAAGACCAGATCACATATTCGAGCTTCGTAAGGCTCTCTACGGACTTAAACAAGCACCTCGTGCATGGTATGAGAATCTTAATTCCATGGTATGAGCGTCTTAATTTCTTCTTACTTGAACACAGTTTTTCAAATGGAAAGGTTGATTCTACTCTTTTTATAAAATCTGTTGATAAGAACATATTATTAGTACAGATTTACGTAGATGACATTATCTTTGGATCAACAAATGAGATACTTTGTAACGAGTTTGCTGAGTGTATACAGAGTGAATTTGAAATGAGTATAATGGAAGAATCGACTTTCTTCCTTGGGTTACAAATCAAACAAAATTTATAAGAGATTTTCAACAGTCAAGCTAAATATACAAAAGACCTGCTGAAAAAGTTTGATATGGACAATGTCAAACCAATCGGAACTCCTATGACAACGTCTACAAAATTTGACATGGATGAAAGTGGTAAACCAACTAAAGTTCATAAATACAGAGGTATGATTGGTAGTTTACTTTATTTAACTGTTAGGCATTCTGACATTATGTTCTCAGTATGCCTATATACAAGATATCAGGCTTATCCTAAGAAATTACATGTGAGCGCCGTTAAGCGTATCCTACAATACCTTAAAGGAACTTTAACAACCGGTCTATGGTATCCAAAAACTGATCGTTTGACCTGATAGGTTATTCAGACACAGATTTTGCAGGATACAAGATCGATCGTAAAAGTACCAGTGACACATGTATTCCTAGGAAATTTTTAGCTCCTGGTTTTCTAAAAGCAAAATTCCGTTGCATTATCAACAACCGAGGTGAATATATAGCCGTCAACATGTTGTACCCAAATTTTGTGGATGAAGCAAACCTTAGAAGACTATCAGTTATTCTACAACTACATCCTATTTTCTGTGATAACACTAGTTCTATAAATCTTACAAAGAATCCTATTTGTCACTCTCGCATAAGCATATAGAAATTAGACATCATTTTCTTCTGTTTTACAAGGTGACATTTGTCTAGAATACGTGGACACAAAATGCCAATTGCTGACATTTTCACCAAACCTCTAGCAGAAGATCTCTTTAACTTTATATGAAGAGAATTAGGAAATTTGGACGTTGAGGTTTTATAATTCTATATTACTTGACCTAAATTGTAAAATCGTAAAGAGTATTTTGGTTATAAGCCGAAAGGGCCCTTCTGACAACACGGTATAAAAGCCTGAACGACACGGTGCCAGTGTCTTCGAACTACCGCTAGCTGGGATCGGCCCCTATAGCTAATCCAAAATATTGATACAATTTTTTGCAGTACGGTTAATTGATATAAATATTTTTCTGCAACAAAATATTTCAAATTACTATTTCGCATATATGTTAAAAACTGTATCAAACTTGTCCAATTCTATTCAGGATACCTAGGAATTGAACTCGGACGAGCTCTGTGCGAACTCGGGCTAAACTTGGGTATCCTGTTTCTAGAATAGGGATGGACAAATCGGGCTTCTATTTAAACCCTACTACTTTTATCTTCTTCATCACACAACAATAGTCCTTCTACCAAAAAACCTAACCCTAAAATTCCTATTCTACCTCCTCCACGCTCTCAAAGTCTAAAAACTTGTATTCAGGGTGATTTCGTGGTTCTCTTCCATTATCTTTGATCAATTTCAGTATATCTCTCACTTCTCTACTTTTTGTTCAATGGCACGTAAGTTTCCTTATTTTCCTAGAAGAAACAAAAAGTTGGGAAAGCTTCTTCTTCAAGTTCAAGAAGAAGTTTTATTCTCCTTTTTTAGTCCGTCTATGCCTAATGGTGATAATTTCGATAAATTTATATTGTCTTCTTAGATGCTTCTAATGAATGGTTCACCGATTTATCGAATGAACAATTGTCCGGAAAGCCCTATCAATTTACCTTATTTTGGACTTTGTCGGTATTTCAACACTTTGGTTTTGATGAGTTAGTACAATAGAGTTATCCTATTACATGAATGCGATTATGTTTTATTGCAGTCTCTCGGTCACAAAGACACTGTTCGATCTAGAGTGGTGGCATAGAAATTGAATTTGATGCTGAGGATTTAGCTCTTATGCTATATTCTCAATGATGGGGAAGCACTTGTGGATATCACAAAAAATTATTTTGCTTTATATGACTTTAGACTCGTTATGTGCATCCAATTCCTGTCCTAAAGATCGCCTTCGATCGAAACAATGTGAATGACTATTTTATTATTTGCATTCGATGGTATTCTCTGTTATCATTCCAAAACAAACATCCACTGATGAAATAACTTATTTAGAATATCTGCCAGGTATCATCTCCATTTTGATTCCTTTAGCTTACCAAAGACTATTATCTCTCATATGGAACGGTGTCATAAGAAATCGCGAAACCTTCTATACGCAATGTATCTACTTATATTTGAGTACTTTGATATCATTTATGACTGCCCTCGTGATGCTTCTCTGCTTATCTTCACATGCATCGTCTAGTAGCCATACTCCAGCTATCCATGCTCCTTCTCTTCCTCATATTGCGGACCATCTGTAGTCACCATCCTTTCCATCCTTCCACAGGTTACCCTTGAGTCTTTCCAGCTTTAGTTTTGGATCAGTTTGGTCTATAGATTTTTGGACCGTTTGGTTTAGGCTATGACCAACATATACAGGATTTCAGCTATAGTTTTGCCAATAAACCTGGCGGCCCCATTCCCATGGTCCGTGATCCCTCCGTGGTTGGTTATCGTATTGATGATCCAGAGGCTCAACGTTACTTTGACCTGTGCTACTCGTTATGATCTCTATGATTTGCTGAGTCCGAAATCCTTCTAAGGCAGCTGGTGCTGTGATGAGGATGATGATTAGTGATATAGTGATCACTACTGTGTCTTTTTTTCTAGCTGTATTTCATTTTTATGTCTTAGTTATATATGCTTCTTTCAAGCATTTTGTGGCTTTTATTCTATGTTTCTTTAAAGCATTTATGTATGATATTCTAGTATTGCTTATTTTAATGCCTTTCTAGGTTATGCCATTAGCTATTGATCTTTGTCGAGTTATTAAATTTTTACATCATTTTGATTACATGACAACAGGGGAGAATTCTTGATTACTTACACAAATTGAATAAGTTTTGCATGACTGAATTTATTCTTCAAATACTACTTGAAATATTATTGCTCTGAAGATTGGTTTGATAAATTTTGGTAGATTTCAATTGCTCTGAAGACTGGTTAATTATTACAGGAGAGCAAGCTAATGTACTTAACTAACGTACCAAGCTGCCGTACCAAATTACTTCCGTACCAAGCTACTTTCATACTAGATGAACGTTGTTAAGTATCAATTGTAGTTTTGTCAAATTATCAAAATGGAAGAGATTTTAGCCCATATGGTCATGATCAACCTGATTTTGGTAATTGACTTAAAACTTCGAATTGATACGTAAAGTACAGAGATACAGGTGACCGCAACTATTCTTGTCAGCAAGATTTTGTCAACTATTCTGTATTTTTTTTCTTGAGAATAGGTTTTTGTAAGTCGGATATGACTTGCATTAAGTTGAACATCCCCACTCAAATAAAACCTACTCATACCCAACTATACTCGTACCAAAAGACAAAGACATTCTGAAAACCAACAAACTTCTGAAAACCTAGTAACCGAACTCGGTCCCCCTAAATTTCCTCCTGGTCAGAATGATACCTATTCTTTTGGATCCCAAATGTTCAAAAATTTGAACGTTACCCTAAACGAGTTCTGCCCGAACTCTGGTCCAAAAATACCTATAAATAGATAACAGATTTTCATTTTACTCACTAACTCATTCTTCATCTTCTCTATCCATTAATATAAGCATTGTTATAAATTGGGGATATTACTTCCACTACACTCTATTCATCCCTCTCTAGAGGTGCCATCGATCCCACAACAATGTCTCCTCACCTTGAAACTCCTTCCCAATCAAGTTAAGACACTAGGCTACCCTCCAGCCTTGTTCTTCGGTGGCTTTCTCTTCCTGAATGGTCGCTAGGAGGCTCTGAAGTTGCTGAAAGTTTCAACCTGAATGCATTACTAAACCCGCTAGTGTAAGGGTTATTTGGGGCTAGAAAAATGGATGGAAATGTATGGAAAAATAGCATGGAATGGTTGTGTATGCTGTAAGGAAGGTTGGATAGGTGATGGGAGGAGTGGGAAGGAGTTTAAATAACTACCCACAACTTCCATTTCAGCCCTACCTTGGCCGCCACTATACCCAGCTATATGATGTTGTCCCCTAGTGTTTATGTACCCCAAATTCTGTCTAAGTACTCAATTTTGATGTTATCTAATTACCCTAGAAGTTAGAGTTTGGTTACTGAATATTGGTTCACTTATATGGGCTAAAACTATGCATATACACCACTAACATCATATGGACTGTCCTATTTATAATGCTGCTGTACATAATTGTTTATGTGCCTAAAATTGAGTCTATGACGCTCATGTTGAGGTTAATTAATCCTCATTTAGGTTAGTTTTGGTTTGATGTACATTTGGTTAATTTATTTTGGCTAAAACCCAACTAATACACTCATTAACTCTTGTGGACTGTCAAAAATATGAGATATTGTCCACACTTATTAGGAACCCAATAACTTGGTCTAGACCCTCTAGGAGTTACCTAACAAAGTCCTATATATATAAGGATTGAGTTGGTGCACAATTTGCCTCTCATTTTGGTCTATTTCGACGCACCGACAAACTTTTATACCCCATTGAACATAATTTTCTATATAAATGTTCTAATAATTTGTGGGTATTTAGAGAGTGTGTAGGGATCCATTATAGTGGGACACAAGCTACATGAATTATCTAGACTTAGTATAGATTATAACGATCCTATGGGTCGAAGGGTTCATGTCGTATTTGTGTCTCCAATTTCGATCGGAACAGACATAGATAATTGACCGATTTTGATCTACGATTTTATATGTGAATGTTGTGCCATAAAAATGAAGCACAAGGAGACGTGTTTGAGTGGGACATGAATGGTATAAATGTAGAGGGGCTCGACTAGGTCATGGATGCAAATTTTGTTAGGAAAAATAGCTAGTGTTGTGCTACTTATAACTAAAATATAAGAAAGGGTATATAAGTCAAATAATAAAAAATTGCACTCAAATAATTATTTATTAGTTCTAATAAATAATAAAAAACCCTAATATTAATATATATGTTTTTAGAGGGATTTACAATCTATCCACCTAAAAAAAAATTCATCCTCGAAATTAAGACGTTCTTGTAGAAGCATGGAATTTCAGGACCAGAAATCCTATGCGCCGAACACTACATGCGCCAGGGAGCTCAGACGAAGTACTTGGCACAACAAAGCAAAAGTATAGACATTAAAAGAGGATTTTTATTTTTATATAAAAGTCTATTACATGTCTCGAAAAGGCTGTACAAAGGAGAACTTCTACAAAAAGAAAAAGATCCTAAGTCTACAGCTAAGCGCAGCAGCCACCATGCGCCCTTGAACAGACGCATCTCGCCATGCGCCCTTGAACAGACGCATCTCACCATGTGCTCTCAGCCAGGCGCATCTCGCCATGCGCCCTCAGCCAGGCGCATCTCGCCATGCGCCCTCAGCCAGGCGCATCTCGTATGCGCCCTCAGCCAGGCACATCCCTTCAGCAGCTCAGTTATGTGCCGCCCTTCAACGTCCTAGTCAGGTGCATCATGAAGTGTCAGCATATGTGCCATTAAATGCTTCGACTAATTAAGCATTTATTGAGCAGAACGAGGGTGGCAATCAACCCTCTAGCTGGAGGAAGAGCTCTCCGCAATCGATCCGCGGCAAAAGGAGGCTTTCAACACAACCAGAATGGGCAACACCCACTCTGACAGAAGAAAGAGCCTCCACAGCCGTAGCACCGCAATTCCGATCTGCGGCTCTTCTAGCATAACGGAGACGAGGCTCGTGCATCCCGATCTTTGGATGCAACAGGCACCTTCCGCCTGCCTCAGAAGCCCTCGACTCCGACTTTTGGATGTAACAGTCACCTTCAAGTGCATCAATGAAGACAATGCATCGCATCTTCACCCTCGGGAGCATCTTATCAACAGAATGTGCTCGAGCAAACAAATTCATTTCGGGAGGACGTGAGAGAACGAGAGCCAAACTCTCTCCATGCCACTTTATAGGCCGGGCAAATCAAACCCATGCGCCAAGTGGCTGGCTCTCCGAATCCTGTGCAATGAATTTGCATTAAATGGTAATGAACCTAATGCTTCAAATTCAGCCAAGTCAAAAAACGGCTATTTAAAGCACTCGAAGAACATAACAGTCGCACCAATAAAGACGTGTCATACGGAGCGGATGCGCCGGTCAGACCGCGCATCACACAGACGTACCCCTCAATACCAAGCGTTTCACAAGGATGCGCCCCCATTGCGGCCCCATGTTCCTAGTAGAACGCCGATCGATGCGCCCACCTCAACAGTCCATCACCTGTCAAAAATATTAAATGCTGAAGTCTGACAGAGTTGGCAGCACGTCTCCCGAAGACTGAAGTTGACAGCTTTTTCAGAAGACAAAGCGTCACTTACGTCAGCATCATTATTACTTTCCTCCGGCGGTTACAGCCACGTGGACGCCCAACCATCTCGTATGCGCCTCCGCAGCCATGCGTCCAAATCTCTGTATGCGCCTCGAAAGCCATGCGCCTCAGACTTTCTCTGATCCCTAAAGACAGAAGTAAAGTCACTACTGAAGCCTCGCATGCACCTCAAAAGCCATGCACCCCGAATGGTTCGTGACTCCTATAGGTTACGAGCCAAAGTCTCCTCATGCGTCCAATCCCAGGCGCATCTTACCAGATCATTCTCCACCAAATTTGAGATCTCCGAGCCATGGACCTACGACACGCATTCTTTGACTTGATTCAGCCTATGAAGGGGTGCTAATCACCTAAGATCTCAACAACCGAAAGATCTTCTCCATTGCTACGTGTCAGTTCTGCTGCAGCCCACAAATACAACAAGAAGAGTTCAACTCCTAAATCAAAGTCGCATCGTCCATGCACCTCCATCAGCAATCACCACGTGGCGTCCCCACGTATAGGCGCATCCTACATATGCACGTATGAGCAGCCAGCCTGCAAACTATAAATAGAGGGATCATTTCCTTCTTCAAAGAGGGACGTACACACACAGACAGAAGATATATCGCACAACCGTCGACATACAGAGAGGCAGATACAGTCACTCAACGTCTTCTTCCTCTCCACAAGCTCCAGCACCCAGAGCAACTCAGACCTTCAGAGAACCGAGAACCGTCGTCAGATCATCAACGGAGTCAACGTATTACCACTCGCTCCATCGGCACAAGGGACCCAGATAAACAAAAGTGTACTACTAGGACTACGTTTAAGTCCTACATTGTAATACTGTTCTGTTTGTATTAAAATTTAAAATCAAAAGATTTTAATGGCAAAGCTGATGACTCTGCTGGGGACCTCTTTCTCCTCCACCGAGAAAGCTGTGTCACAATTCGACGACGTAAAGGTGGGCTCCTCCCACAAGACGCTGGTCGTACGCCTCAATCAACAGGCGTATGAGGAGTTCATCTCTAAAGGCAGTACGAGTCCTTCGAAGCGGCTGCCGAAGCCGAAGAAGACTCGCCAAATCTGGGTGCACAAGGTCGACGCCTCTGGCACCACCACCGAAAGGGATGCGCCAATGCAGCCTTTCCTTCCTGCTGACATCTTCAGCAACCAAGATATGCCCACCGCTGCAGCACATCTCTCGGAGAAACGTGCGGCTGACCACATTCCCCAGCCATCTCCCTTTCAGGCGAAGAAGATGCGTCGACGGAGCAGGGGCACAGCTAATGCCCTGCACATCACCTCTGATCCGCCATAGAAGGTCTCTGTCTTTGACAGACTCACTCGCTGTAGTGCTGAAAAGAATTTGGATTCTGAGTACTACGCGCCCCAGCAGGCTAGTACGAAGAAGTCCAAGGCAGCATGGGCCATGCGCCCCAAATGTGCTATGCCAGTAGCAAACCAGAAGCATGCGCTCATAATCATGCGTGCTGCTGATGGTAAGCTGTATAAGGTCGACTCGGGTGCTTCTGCGCCGGAGATGGGTCGACCTTCAAAGTCCTTGACTCACTTGGGCGCATCTGTTGCGTTCATAACCAAGTCGAGCAAGGCAAACCCTGTGGTCTTGAACTTCCGTGCCTCCTCTGGTTGTGCGTCTGAGGTTCGTTCAAGTCACTGTAAATGTTGTTCCCCCACTACTGATCTGAGCGCCTGTTTGTTGTTGGATCAGGGGGTGCAGCATTCAATTGACCACCCTGGCGCTTGGCCTTGCCATACGCCTGAAGGGGGTACGAAGGTGGCACTCTCCTCCAATGATCATTGTAACATGATCACTCACAAACACCGATCAGGAGAGTCGATTGACAAGCACGATGCGCCTCTCACAGGGCACACTTGTGCCGTAGTCACCATCAACTGCTGTTGCAAGGCAGCAGTCCCACCAAGACAGTCGGGGTTCCAGCGGCTGCAATCATCGACACCCCTCTGACGTCGCCTCGGGAAGAAGGTGTCAATAAGAGAGGAGCCAGAACTAAAGGTTGCTTCATGCAATGTAATCTCTAACTTCTGAAAGGCGACTGGCATTTCCTCGTCCTCGTCCAAGAGCCAGCCGAAGAAAACCAAGACAACTGCCTCATCCTCCGGAGTGTTCGAAGGCACTCGAGGGAGAAAGAAGATCTTGGAGGAAGCTGGGGGTATTCAAGCCCTTGTTGATCCTCCTTCCGAAGACGAAGGTGTCCTCCAAAGCACAGTTGGGGTGGATCTTCATCCTCGAGGCGAAGTCAGCCTCCCGGACGTAGCTGGGTGTCGTCTAGCCCCTGTGGATCTGCATCTCGAAGACGAAGAAGTCCTTCAAGACAGAACTGGGGGTAATCAGGTCCTTACGGATACTTCTCCCGAAGACGAGGGTGCCCTCTAAAACATAGCTGGGGGTGGCCAAGGCGAAGCTCCAGGAGAGGCAACTCCCCTACAGGAGCGTGAAGCCAAGAGTGAAGCCTCAACTGATCCATCCGACTCCAGCCGTGTTATGACAGTATACATGACTGGGGGTGATGCCGAGCCTGATGCGCCGCCCACAGACCTCGTCCAGCGCATGGATACACTGGAGGGAGGACTCAAAACCCTCTCTGCCTCCATGCAAACACTGACTCAAACAGTGTTTGAGATACGGTTAGCTTTGACCAGGGCACCGTCTACTGGTCCTGACCCAGGGGCCAATGGAGAATCAAGTGTACCCCTTCAACGGGTATCCTTGGATTCAGATCGCCGTGAATCACCACGGACGTCGGAGACCTCAAATGCTCAAATCCAGGTGGTACCACCTTCTCCGACTTCCAGCTCCACGGAAGACGTGGTCGAGATGATCAGGGACTTGCGCGAGCGCTTTGAGTCCAAGAATAGACAAGAGGAGCGCCAAAAGATGGGCATCCCCCAACCTTATCCCCTCGAATGGAACAAAGTGGTTTATCCTCCTAAATATAAACCACAAACATTGACGCCATACGACGAGAAGGACTCTCCGTGTCGCTATCTGACGTACTTCCAGTTTCTGACGGGACATCTTCCGAAGGAGGACGCACTACTCACCAGCATATTTGTCGGGGCACTGAAGGGAGTGGCGTACGACTGGTACTGCAGCCTCCCCGACAATTCTATATCTTCCTTCGATAACTTGACGTGCCTTTTTCTCGACCGGTTCTACGACGGCGGGAAGGACATGACAATCGCATCCCTCATAGAGATACGCCAGATGGAGAAGGAAACAGTTCGAGTATTCATCGAACGCTTCCGACAGGCCTGCTTCAGACTGCCCCCGGGCATGCCAGAACATACACTCCTCTCCTCTTGCAGCATGAACATGCTGCCTAGAGTCAAACTCTGGCTCAACTCTACTCTCCCTCCCGATTGGAGTTCCTTGATCATCGAAGCAGAAGCAGCAGAAAAGAAGGCGTCCAATGCTCGTCTTCTGGGAGTTAGTTTCCCTGCCTTTGAGGACAAGGGGAAATGGCCTGCAGCCAACAACCCCGGACGAGAGACGAAGGAGAAACATGCGTTGACTGTCAATGCCTCAAAAGGTGCATCAGCGCCTACTCAGAAGCCTCCACTTGCACCAAGGCCAAAGGAGGTTTATTCTTTCAACGATGAAGACACCCTGCAACTCTTCGAGATACTGAAGTAGGGTGACAAGATCAAATTGCCGGACCTGAAGCGTCCCGACGAGGTTGGGAAAGTGGACAATCCGAGGTACTATCACTACCATCGGTTTGTCGGACACCCAACTAAGGACTGCTACGTCCTCAAAAACTACATCCAGCGCATGATCAATACGGATGTTATCTCCGTTGACTACGAGGAGAAGACGGTTTCGGCCAACGTGGTGTCACTCCAGTTCGGCACCTTGCCGCTAACCACAACACAAGATGGCGTCGTCCCCATCCCTAAGGCGACAATGGAGGTGGTTAACTTACCACCTACTCGTGCCAACGTGAGTGGACTCATCCCACTCACCACATCCCGGGGAGAGATCTTATGGGTTCACCCTGATCTTGTCTCTGAGGTTACTCAACCGAAGGTACGCTCTGCCTCCAGAACCAAAGACAGGAAGATCAAGTCTTGCCGCATGGTCTCTTCCTCTGCAGAAGAGGCACTTCCTGTACAGACGCGTTCACAACAGAATGCCCAAACCGACGAAGCTGCCATCGAGGTGGTGCCTCCTTGCACCGTCCCTGCTGCCCAGGAAGAGGGCCCATCTAAGCCCCCAACAGCCAATAAGTAGAAGCATGTAGAGGCTCATTTCGACAGGCCTCTGTGAAAGGAGAATGTTTCGGGGCTAGCCAAGCCTCACAACTTTGACATACTGGCACAACTGGCCAGTACTCCTGCCCGCTTATCTCTGTTTGAGCTCCTTCGTCTTTCCAAGGAAACTCGCAAAGCTCTCTGTGAAGCCCTGAAGGATGCTGAGTCCTTCATCAGTCAGGTCAAGCAGCCTGAGGATACTCCGACTACATGTGCGCACTGTCATTATGCGGATGAAGTTATCCTCAATATAACCTTCATCCAAATAGACATGCTGCTCAAGCACAACCGACACAATAGGCTGCTGTATTATACAGGGTATATCGGTTCCGTCAAGGTGAAGCGGATCCAGATCGATATGGGGTCTTCCCTCAGCATCATTCCGAAGATGCTACTCTCAATACTGGGGATCCTAATGTACCGACTGGCGCCCTCCAACACAACAATCAGTGGCTTCAATGCTAGCAAAAGCGAGCCACTGGGCAAGTTACGGCTAAAGTGCCATATCGGTAACCTCAGAACCGAGGTGACTTGCTATGTCGTGGACGCCGACGTCAACTACAACCTCCTGTTGGGTCGTCCATGGCTGTATGAGTACATGGTGGTGCCATCTACACTCCACCAATGTATGAAGTACGTGTCCACCAACGACGTCATCCGGACAGAGTTTGCGGACATTGACCCTTTCAAGGGGGTCGAAACCTACTTCACTGATTCTACCTTGTACAAGTCACCTGACGGGGAGGAAGCCAATGATGCTGACGATGAAGCAGAAACGGCAGCAGAGCCGGACATGGAGCCAGAGATGACTCCCGACGCTCCTTTGAAGATTCGACTCAAAGGCAAACCGCCTCAGAAGTTACCTCCCATGAACATTAAGCTAACTGGAAAAGCACCAACTGCTCCAGGTAGAACATCTACTGAAGCTCCCTTGAAGATACGGCTCAAAAGAAAGCCGCCTCAAACATCGGCTCCCCTTGTGGCAAAACTATAGGGGAAGGCACCAATTACGGAAGGCGCAGTTGAGGCACCTCTGAAGGTGCATCTTAAAGACAAGCCGCCGCAATCATCTGTCTCATCCAAGCTGTCGGAGAAGGCCCACATAGCCCTCTCGGACCCCAATATCAAAGCTGTGGTGGACTCTCCCGATCCAATCCCAGTACTCACGGATGAAGAGTTAGGGGAATATATCTCTGCTGATGTTGATGCACCCTCTCTGGACAATATAATTCCGCGGGACAAAATCTCGTGTTTCATCAATAATAGAGTGTCTTTAATTATTCTAGTCTTCTACATTGGAATGCCATGTATACATTAGATAATGCTCTACGGTCGTTGCAAACACAAATAACGACCGTCCATCATGTAAATCGAGTAGTCCCGTCCCAAGGGGTATGTTTTGTAGTCCCGCTGCGGAGTCGAGACGAAGAATCCATCATCTTCGGTAAAGTTGAGCGTCATCAAGATCTCCCGCCACTCGAGCCAGAACCAGATACCGGCAGAATACAAGTCTATCGGTACACGGACAAGGCAAAGTACCTCATCCAAAAGATGGGTTACGACCTAAAAAGCAACAAAGGCCTGAACTACGGCAAAGGTCGACGTCTCCCTCTCCGGCTTCCAACACCTAAAGGAAAGTCGCAGGACTACTATCATCGAACTCGACGGGGGGTGGGCTATGTCACGCCACCGTCAACTCCAGAGAGTTCGGAGGCAGAAGAAGCAGAACATTCTCACTCATCCGAAGCATCAACTTGGGATTCCGATACCAGTATCGGTTCAGTCTTCAAGAGAGTGCTATCAGCCAACATGACATCTACATAATCTCAAGAAGATGAAGGCGAAGACCAAACGCCAGAATTCTTTGAAGAAGAACCCTGGGCTCAACGCCTAGAAGAACAGTGGGAGTCTCGTTTTGAATTACACGAATCCCCTACCGAAGACGAGGTCGAGCAGATCGACCTTGGGGATGGATCTTCTTCCAAACCCATCTTCGTCAGCAAAAGCCTAAAAAGAGAAGACCGAGAATCTTTAATCTAGCTGGCTAAAGAATATATCGAAGTCTTCGCCTGGAGCTACGAAGATATGCTGGGACTTGATCCTCAGATCGTGATGTATAGACTCAACATCTTACCTGATGCCAAGCCTATCAAACAACAACAACGATGCTTTCGTCCTGACATCATGAACGCCATCGATCAAGAGGTAGACAAACTCTTGACCAGTGGCTTCATCTGTGAAGAACAACACCCGGATTGGGTAGCCAACGGCATCCCTGTCACCAAGGAGAATGAAAAGATATGAGTTTGTATCGACTTCAGGGATCTCAACACTGCTTGTCCGAAGGACGAATTTACGCTTCCAATCACCAACGTGATGATCGACAACACATGTGACTTCGAACGCATGTCTTTCATGGACGGGTATTCGGGCTACAACCAGATCAAGATGTTTTTTGATGACACAAAATACACGTCATTTAGGACTCCGAAGGGTGTTTTCTGCTACACAGTGATGCCCTTCAGTTTGAAGAACGCTGGTGCGACATACCAACGAGCTATGAGCACCATCTTCCGTCAGCATCTTCGCAAAATAGTCGAATGCTATGTTGATGACATCGCAGTCAAGAGCCGTCTCAAAGGAGATCACCTACAAGACCTCAAGACAGTCTTCGATCTCATGCGAGCGCATCAACTCAAGATGAACCCCGCTAAATCCTTCCTAGGGGTTTCTAGCGGAAAGTTCTTGGGTTTCATTATCACGGCGAAAGGCATTCATGTCGATCCCGAAAAGACCAAAGCCATCCTATACATGGATCATCCGAAGAACCTCCGAGAACTTCGAGGCCTGCAGGGGCGTCTGGCATATATTCGAAGGTTTATAGCAAACCTTTCCGGAAAATATCAACCCTTCACCCAGCTCATGAAGAAGGGAGTCTCTTACGTTTGGACAGAGGAATGCCAAAAAGCTTTCGACGACATCAAGGCTTACTTGACGAGCCCGCCAGTCCTGGTAGCACCCGTTGTCGGCAAACCATTTTTTCTCTACGTCCGTGCCATGGATCATTCCCTCGGTGCCCTGCTGGCTCAGAACAGCGATACAGGCTATGAGCAAGCTATCTACTACCTCAGTAGAACACTAATCGGGGCCGAACACCGGTACAATCCCGTTGAAAATGAGTGATTGGCTTTGGTATTTGCCATCCAGAAGACTCGCCATTATGTCTCGGGCCAGACAATTCATGTCATCTCCCGAGTCAATCCACTCAGAGTTCTCATGACGAAGCCAGGGTCATTGAACTCCCGGCTAGCTACATGGGCGATACTCCTAACGCCATACAACATGATGTTTGTTCCACAAAAAGCCGTCATGGGTCAAGCTCTGGCCGACTTTTTAGCTGCACACCCCATCCTAGAGTCTTCAAGGCTCTATAAAGACATCCCGGATGAGGTCCAAGAATCTAACGTCATCGAAGAAAGCTCCGTCTGGCGAATGTTTTTCGATGGCGCTTCAAGAACAGACCCCTAAGGGTAAATCATCACAGAAGTGGGGGTAGTCCTAGTCTCCCCCGATCAGCTGGTCATACCGCGTGCCTACTCCCTTTCGAAGCCGTGCTCCAACAATGTTGTCGAGTACAATACGCTCATCATGGGACTCCAGCTAGCATACACAGCTGGGGGTGGATCATCTGGAAGCCAACGGCGACTCAAAACTCGTCGTTAACCAGGTCAGAGGGCAAAACGAAGTTCGCCATGAAGATCTGATTCCTTTTCATGAAGTTGCATTAAATATCATTTTAACCTTCACCAAGTTCTTCATCGAACATATACCTTGTCTACAAAATTTAGAGGCTGACGCTCTGGCTGGCCTCGCAGCCTCATTGGCAGCACCCCTCGGAACTCAACACTACGTCACGGTAGTTGGTCGAGACTTGGTCTGTCCTAAAAATAACCTGGTGCTAATGTCTGAGACTGGAGGTTCCCGTTCATCGACTTCGCTATCTACAAAATTCTTCAAGAGGACCCAAAAGAAGCCGTCTCAGTCAGGAGGTGCTCCCTTCGATTCTATTACGATACAGCTACTAAAATGCTGTACTGACGCTCCTATGATGGACTTCTCCTACGATGTCTGTCCAACGAAAAAGCAGCCGAAGCCTTTCGAGAAGCTCATGATGGAACCTGCGGGGCCCATCAACCTGGCCCTAAGTTGCAGGATCGACTGCGACGCATGGGCTACTACTGGCCAACCATGGTAGCCGACGCTGTCGACTATGCTAAGAAGTGCCATGCGTGCCAGCTTCACGCGGACTTCATCCATACACCATCAGAGCCACTACATCCTACAGTCGCCTCCTGGCCCTTCAAAGCTTGGGGTATGGACATCGTAGGACCGATCACCCCTTCTTCATCGAGGGGACAGCGCTTCATCCTGGCCATCACCGACTACTTCTCCAAATAGGCAGAAGCAGTTCTACTGGCGGAAGTGAAGAGCTCTAGGGTGATCAGTTTTATCAAGCACCATGTCATATACCATTTCAGGGTACCTCGAAAAATTATCTACGATAACGGACCTCAGTTCATCAGCCATGTTTTCAACACATTCTGTGACAAGAATCGCATTCAAAACGTGGCCTCAACCGCCTACAATCCGACAGCAAATGGATTGGCTGAGGCGTTCAACAAAACTATTGTCAGGCTACTCAAAAAAGTCGTGTCATCCAATAAATGCGACTGGGACGAAAAGCTCGACGAATGCCTTTGGGCCTACCGCACAACGGTACGGACCCCGACGGGCAACACTCCATTCTCCCTAGTCTACGGGAGCGAAGTGGTACTGCCTCTCGAGATCCAGATACCCTCACTCCGCATAGCAATCACAAATCAACTCATAGAAGAAGACAATCAACGTCACCGTCTGTGAGAATTGGAGGCACTTGACAAAAAATGTCTTCTAGATCAATAACACATCGAACTCTATCAAGCCCGTATATCACAGGCTTTCAACAAGAAGGTCAAGCAGAGGACTTTCCAAGTAGGCGACCTGGTTCTGGCAGTCAGAAGACCAATGGTATTGACTCACAAGACACCAGAAAAGTTCAAGCCCAAGTGGGAAGGACCTTTCATCATAGAGACGGTATACTCAAACGGTGCTTACCGCCTCGCCAAACCCAATGGAGACTTGTTCATGATGCCTATCAACGACAAGTTCCTAAAGAAGTACTACTCTTGACATCTTTTAGACACGTACTTCCATCTCCACCCAACAAGGGAGTCGGTGGCCCCAATCATCAGGGCTCACGTACAATTCCCTTCCACAAAATCTTACGCTTCCAGAACCCAGCTGTTCCGGGACATCCTATCCTCCAGTAGAAGGACAACCACGTCCACATTACCTCTGAGTTGTTTTCCTACGCCCTACAAAGCGGGATCTTACACTCCGTAAGACTACGCTACCCATTATGTTTACCACGTCCACATTACCTCTGAGTAAACATCCCTTACAGACAACCCCTGAGTTGCCATACATTGATCGCAAAACTTTCACGTCCACATTACCTCTGAGTAGTTCCGCGTATCCCCCAGAGTCATTCCTACCACATCCATAACACCTATGAGTAGGAAGATTCCATCATTTGAACCCCATATTTGCCACGTCCACATCACCTCTGAGCAAGTATGTCGGTTCTCTCAAACTTGTTATCTGTACCTAAAAACTAAGGTGCACAAAAGATAATAGGTCCATACAAATCATCAAGTTCATGACAGCAAAAATGAACACACCACAAAAACTCGGTATTCTTTATTCAAAAGTAAAGGATTACACCCCCAGCAAGACTTGCAAAAAAAATAAAAAAAGAAGCGACTACAATCCCTAAACATCTTCGGGGTTGGCCGAAAGCTCTTCAATCTGACGCTTCAAGTCAGCCGCCCGAGTCTCTATAGTCGCCAGGACCCGGCGTTCGGCTTCTTGACACATCGCTTCTATCGCCTCAGGAGAGGTGTCATCCTCATGCTTCTCGTCCAACTGTTGCCACTGCTGAGTCAGGGTAAAAGCCCGACGGATGAAAGCTGCTTCCTCCTCCTTAGATGCTATGTGTTCAACCTGGACACGCTCAACATCTAATAGGAGTCGGGCCCGCTGATCCTCAAGGCGGCGAATCTGGGCATCAACCTCCACGATACTAGCGTCCAACGCAGCTCGTAACTCCATCTTCTGCTGCGTGGACTGAGACAACTGCTCCACTGCAGCTTCAGTCTCAGCCACTTCGCGTTCCCAGACACCCACGGTGGCCTGATAAGAGGACTCAGTCTCAGCGATCAACTTCTTCTTTTCTGCGTCTATCGGGACGGAGAGATCATTTTGCTGGATATACTGAAAATCAGAAAGCAGCTGGTCCAGCTCGACCACCGAGGCCTCCAAAATCTCGGCCATATGATCATGGCCCTGGTGGAAACGTATCAGATTGATGTGAGGCAGTGCCAGAGTTTTTGCCGTCGCAAAGCTCCCATTGGCGTCCATCACTGCTGATACGCCTCTCTGCAGCATCTTATACACCGCCTCGATGATGAACTTTACATATTCATCTGCATCCGCCAGCACCTACGGCGTCATAGCAGGAGTCGGAGGAGCTACTCTAGATAGCGGACTGGAAGAAGGCCCGCCGGCCTCAACCTGCGAGGCTGGAACCTCAGCATCAACAGGCTCTTCCTCAACAGGGGCTTGACTACTAGCCCGAGGAGCCAAAAGAACAGAAGGAGCCGAGAAAGGCGTGGATATCGTACCCCAAGTAGAAGGAGCAACAGAGGGTTCAACCAAACCCTTACCCTTCTCAAGCTCGGAGGAACCACCGACGTCAGCGGCTATCTCATCCGTCCCCAACACGCTATCAGCAGGCAGTATGGGACATTCTCCCTCCAGTAGAGCAGTGAGATCAGCACTTGTCTCCTGACTCGACCCCCTCAGAGTCAGGATCGGCGGACGAGTCTCACCATCAAATCCCTCGAGAGTGAACCTGTCGCTACCTCCCGATCGGCAGCCACCTCAGCCTCCACAGCTGAGTCTGGAGTAGGGCTCGGCAACGCTGCAGCCGACCTCCCCTCATCATGACAAGGAGGGGAATCAACCCTCTCCTTTGTTACAATTACGTCTGCTGCCCCCGCAACAGGCTCATGCATCTCTGGAGGAACGTCATCCGAAGATGACGAACTCCACCCCACTTCATCATCTGGAAGCCCCGTGTCTGCTGGACCCTCGGTATCTAAGGTCCCTACGGCGGCCTGCATCATCTCGGAAGCTGCTGCATCCTCAGCTTCCCTTCTAACATAATTTGGGGATGCTGGAATCTCCACAACAACGACATCATCTGGGTTCTCCTCCATGGGAGATATCACAATCGACGGAATACGCTCTTCAGATGAGCCCGCCACCTCCTTTGGCCTGCTGCCACCAGATTTTGGAGTACGGGGTCTCCTTTTTAGTGGCTCCTACAAAAAAAGTACGGGTAACATGAAATGTTGAACCTGAACTAGACTATATGGGACATCCTTACCTCCGTAGGTACTGAGTCCGATGACATTGTCGGTGATGATGCCTTCTTCTGCCTCTTTGACGCAGAAAAGCCGGCCTTTGTATCCGTACGTCTTTTCAGTTGATCGACCGAGGGTTCTGCCTGACCTCCTGTGGATACGGAAGAGGCACCTCGATAACCCACCTCTGGCGGACGGTACGATCGAGCCTTCGCCAATATACTCCCGGACACTGCTAACTGGGTGCCTGCAATAAGACTGGTCTCTCTATCATATCCGGGAGGTACGACAGCCATAACACAGTAAAATTTGGCGGTCGAGAAAAGAATCGACGGTCGCGGATTCTGGATGGGCAGCGTAAAGCAAGCTCCGGTACATCCGGTATTGTAGTAATGCCAAGCTCGTACACGATCCAGCAAACTTCCAGTATACCCCTGGTTAATACTGGGATTATCCAACATCAACTGTGCATAGCCGAATTGCCATGCAAAATGGCTCGGCAGATACGGTTCCAGGTGTAGAAGCATGGAAATTCACAACCAGAAGGCCCATGCGTCAGATAGTCTATACGTCAGAGCTCGGACAAAACAACAAAAGCAGCAAATATAGACATGGAAAGAGAACTTTTTATCACACATAAAAGTCTATTACATGTCTAGAGGAGGTTGTACAAAGGAAAACTTCTACAAAGGAAAGATCCTAAGTCTACGGCCAGTATTCACCATGCGCCTCCCGTCAGGCGCAACAGCCATCATACGCCTCCAGTCAGGCACAGCAATCACCATGCGCCTTCAACCGGGCGCATCCCACCATGCGCCTTCAGCAAGGCGCATCCCTTCAGCAGCTCAGTTATGTGCATCCCTTCAGCAGCCCAGTTATGTGCCACTCTTCCAGCCAGGCTCACCTGGCCGAGCATGATGAGGGTGGCAATTAACCCCCTATCCAGAGAAAGAGCCTCCAAAGACCAAGGAAGACCGTAATCGAAATACGGCTAAAGGAGCAGCTTTCAACACAACCAGAGTGGGCAACACCCACTTTGAAGGAAGAAAGAGCCTAGCACCGCCATTCCGATCTACGGCTCTTCCGGAACAACGGAGATGAGGCCCGAGCATCCCTATCTTTGGATGCAACAGGCACCTTCCGCCTGCCTCGGAAGCCCTCGACTCCATCTTTTGGATGTAACAGTCACCTTCAAGTGCAGCAACGACGACATGGCGTCTCATCTTCACCCTCGGGAGCACTTCGTCAACAGAATGCACTCGAGTACCCAAGTTCATGATTGGAAGTACGTGAGAGAACGAGAAGCAAACCCTCTCTCCATGCCACTATTTATAGGTCGGGCAGATCAAACCCACGCGCCAAGTGGATGGCTCTCCGAATTCTGAGCAATGAACTTGTATTTAATGGATGAACCGGACGCCTCGAATTCAGCCAAACGGCTATTTAAAGCACTCGAGGAACGAAACAGCCGCACGCGTCCTTCGACTTTAGGCGCATCACACAGATGCGCCCTTCAGAACCAAGCGCATCACAGAGGATGCGCCCCCATGCGTCCCAGTGGAACGCTAATCGACGTGCCTCCTCAGCTGTCCATCGAATGTCACAAACATTAAATGCTGAACTGACAGAGTTGGCAGCACATCTCCCAAAGTCTGAACAGTCGACAGATTTTTCAGAAGACGAAGCATCGGCAACGTCAGCATCATCATGACTTTACCCCGACGGCTACTGCCACATGGTCACTCAACCACCCGCATGCGCCTCTGCAGCCATGCGTCCAAATCTGCATGCGCCTCAAAAGCCATGTGCCTCAGAATCTTCACTGATCCTTAAAGACAGAAGGAAAGTCTCCATCTGAAGCCCTGCATGCGCCTCAAAAGCCATGCGCCCCAGACTGCTCTCTGATCCCAAAAGACAGAAGGAAAGTCGCCTGCATGCGCCTCAAAAGCCATGCGCCCAGAATGGTTCGTGACTCCTAAAGGTTACGAGCCAAAGTCTCCTCATGCGCCCAATCCTAGGAGCATCCTACCAGATTATTCCCCACCAAATCCGAGATCTCCGAGCCATGGGTCGATGACACATGTCCTTTGACTCAACTCATCCAAGATCTCAGCAACAGAAAGATCTTCTCCTCTGCTACGTGCCGGCTCACAACAGCAGTATGCAGAAGTCAACCCCTCTATCAGGATGTATCACCCATGCGTCTCCATCAGAATCAATACGTGGTGTCCCCACGCACCGGCGTATCCTACATATGCGCGCATGAGCAGACAACCTGCCCAGCTATAAATAGAGGAATAATTTCCTTCTTCCACACACACAGATACGAACGAACATACCAACCAGAGAGGCAGATACAGACACTCAACGTCTTCCTCCTAGTGGTGGCCCATACAGGTCCCAAAATTTGTTTGGTTACGCTACTGTACTGAACAAGCCTGCAAATTAGGTTTAGAATATTAGGTCTCATCCATACTTGACTATATCATTCTTGATTATCCTTGAACAAATTCTTTTGCATCTCGTTTGTTTCTGTCCTATTCTCAATTCCTTCTATCTTATCTCTGCAGAATCATGAATTTGAGGAGTGGACGTACCGCTGCCGGTAGAGACAACCAGTCATCTGGTACGGATGATCAGTCCGTGAGGGTAGTTCCAATCCACCCTTTGCTTCCAGGGCAGACGTCTCAGCCAGTTGGTGCACAACCGACTGGGTACCACCTCCTTCCCAGCAGTACCCTCAGACACCATATGGAGTGCCCCCAGCTGTGCCTCAAGACAGTCAGGCACAGATGTTTCAGTTCATGCACATGATGATGCAAGAACAGAGACAGCAAGTAGCAGAGCAGAGGCAAGAAGCAGCTGAGCAAAGACGGGAAGCTGCTGAGATGAGACAGGGATTCTTGACAGCTATGGAGAGGATGACAGTACCAACACCTGTACCAGCTCCGACACTAGCTCCCGTGAGACCAGCACGGGTAGGTTAAGTGAAGGACTACGTACAGATGAACCCCAAACCTTATTTGGAAAACGAGAGTCCGGAGGAGACCACTACTTGGATCACCAGCACCAAGAAGAAATTGCAGGCATCTCAGTTGCCTGAGGATTTATGGATGACTGGCGTAAGAACTCAGCTGGAGGGGAATGCCCATCACTGGTGGGATTCTATGGAGCGTCAGTTGGGTACTCGTCAGACGTGGGAACAGTTTCTGGAGTTCTTTGATAAGAAGTACTTTCCTACTACTGTGAAGAATGCCTTATACAACCAGTTCCTGCATCTGGAGCAAGGGAACAAGACTGTTGATGAGTATGACCCGGAGTTCAGTCGACTCAGCAAATATTGAGAGGTGCTGATACCCAATGATCTGGAGAAGGCCAAGAGATTTCACAACGGGCTGAGGCAGGAGCTACAGCATTATACTAGCTCTCAGTCCCGAATCTCTTATGCTGAGTTGCTGACGGAGGCCAGGATTCAGGAGGCAATTAGCAAGGGGAAGCTGAACCAGCAGAGGAACCAGCCAGTGCAGACGAAGACGCAGCAAGGAGGTCCTATCAAGAGACCTATGGGACATCATCAGCATCAGCAGAAGACTGGACCCTACCAGTCTAAGGAGCTTCCGACTTGCCATTTCTGTGGCAGGAAGGGACACTTACAGAGAGAGTGCAGAAGGATGCTGGGTACTTGCTTAGCTTGTGGATCGAGCCAGCATCAGGCTCGAGATAGCCCAGTTCGGGGAGCCATTGTGCCAGCAGGAGGACAGAAGCCACCAGCACCAGGAGGTCAGCAGAGAGGACCTATACTCCCTTCACAGTCAGCACAGTTTGAGAAAGCCAAGCAGCAGGCAGGAAACAAGAAGCAAGGACAGATTTTTGCTCTCACTCAGGGAGAAGATGGAACCGAAGGTGAGGCTATCACAGGTACTATTTTAGTAGGTTCATTGTCTGCTACAGTGTTATTTGATTCTGGTGCCACCCTATCATTTATATCATCTAGATTTGTAGCTGTGCATAGGATAGCTACTTCTACAATGCCTAAGAGTTGGAACATTATTACTGGTGGGGGTATAGTACCTGTGACTAGTTCATGTAGAACCTGTTCGGTAGTTATTTGTGGCCGAGAGATGAGAGCTCGACTTTTGGTATTTCCTATGCCAAATTTCGACGTAGTATTGGGTATGGATTGGCTTAGTCAATATCATGATATATTGGACTGCCACAGGGGTTGTGCTATATTTAGACCTGTATGGGCCACCACTAAAACATGTCACACCCCAGTTCTAAATAATCGGATCGGGAACAGCTGGCATGCCACGTGTTCCCGATCCGATTATTTGGAACTGGGGCGTGATACTCCTCTCAGCAAGCTCCAGCACCCAGAGCAATCCAAACCTTCAGAGAACCGATAACCGTCGTTAGCTCGTCAACGGAGTCAACGCATTACCACTCGCTCCATCGGCACAAGGGACCTAAATTAAATAAAAGTGTACTTCAAGGGCTACATCTAAGTCCTATATTGTAACACTGTTCTGTTTGTATTGAAATTTATAATCAAAGAATTTTAATGGCAAACAAGCTGGCGACTCTGCTGGGGACCTCTTTCTCCTCCACCGAGAAAGTTGTGTCGCAAGCCGACGACGTGAAGGTGGGCTCCTCCCACAAGACGCTGGTCATACGCCTCAATCAACAGGCGTATGAGGAGTTCATATCTGAAGGCAGTACGAGTCCTTCGAAGCGGCTGCCGAAGCCGAAGAAGACCCGCCGAGTCTGGGTGCGCAAGGTCGACGCCTCGGGCACCACCACCGAAGGGGATGCGCCAATCCAGCCTTCCCTTCCTGCTGACGTCCTCAGCAACCAAGATACGCCCGCTGGTGCAGCGCATCTCTCGGGGAAACGTACGGCTAACCACATTCCCCAGCCATCTCCCTTTCCGGCGAGGAAGATGCGTCGATGGAGCAGGGACGCAGCCAATGCCCCGTACATCGTCTCTGATGCGCCACAGAAGATCTCTGTCTTTGACAGACTCACTCGCTGTAGTGGCGAGAAGAATTTGGATTCTGAGTACTACGTGCCCCAGCGGCCTAGTACGAAGAAGTCCAAGGAAGCACGGGCCATGCGTCCCAAACGTGCTATGCCAGCAACAAGCCAGAAGCATGCGCTCACAATCATGCGCGCTGCTGATGGTAAGTTGTACAAGGTCGACCCGAGTGCTGCGGCACCGAGAACGAGCCGACCTTCAAAACCCTTGTCTCACTTGGGCGCATCTACTGCGTACACAACCAAGTCGAACAAGACAAACAAATGTTGTGGTTCCCCCACTACTGATCGGGATGCCTATTTGGTATCAGATCAGGGGGCGCAACACTCACTTGACCACCCCAGAGCTTGGCCTTGCCATGCACTTGAAGGGGGTGCGAAGGTAGCACTCTCCTCCAACGACCTACGTAACGTGATCACTCACAAGCGCCGGTCAGGAGAGTCGACCAACAAGCATGATACGCCTCTCACGGGGCATACTTGTACGGTGGCCACCATCAACTGCTGTTGCAAGGCGGCAGTACCACCAAGGCAGTCAGTCTTTCAGCGGCTGCAGTCATCGACACTCCTCCGACATCGCCTTGGGAGGAAGGTGTCGACAGAAGAGGAGCCAAGGGTTGCTTCATGCAACGTGATCTCCAACTCCTCGTCAGTCCGAAAGACGACCGGCAATTCCTCGTCCTCATCCAAAAGCCAGCCGAGGAAAACCAAGGCAGCTATCTCGTCCTCCGGAGTGTTCGAAGGCACTCGGTCGAGGAAGAAGTTCTTGGAGGAAGCCGGGGGAAGTCAGACCCTTATTTCCGGAGACGAAGATGTCCAAAGCACAGCTGCGACGGATCTTCATCCTCGAGGCGAAGTCTGCCTCCCAGAAGTCTCTCAAAATGAGGATGTCCTCCAGAACACAGCTGGGGGTAGTTCCGGAGACGAAGAGGCCCTTCAAGACAGAGCTGAGGGTAATCAGACCCTGGCAGATGCGCCCGTCGAGAATGACCTCCAGAACGTGGCTGGGGGTGGCCAAGATGAAACTCCAGGAGAGGCGACTCCCCTACATGAGAGTGAGGCCGAGAGCGAAGCCTCAACCAATCCATCCACTCCCGGCCGTGTCATGACAGTATACATGGCTGGGGATGATTCCGAGTCTGATGCGCTGCCGTAGGACATCGTCCAGTGCATAGACACATTAGAAGGAGGACTCAAAACCCTCTCTGCTTCCATACAAACACTGACTCAGGCGGTGTTTGAAATACGGTCGACCTTGACCCGAACACCTTCGACCGGTCCCGACCCAGGGGCCAATGGAGAGTCGAGTGTGCCCCTTCAACGGGTACCCTCAGACACAGACCGCCGAGAAGTACCCCGGACGTCTGAGCCCTCAAACGCCCAACTCCAGGTGGTACCACCTTCCCCAACTCCCAGATCCACGGAGGATGTGGTCGAAATGATCAAGGACTTACGGGAGCGCTTTGAGTCCAAGAACAGGCAAGAGGAGCGCCAGAAGATGGGTATCCTCCAACCCTATCCCCTCGAGTGGAACAAGGTGGTTTATCCTCCAAAGTATAAACCACAAACACTGACGCCATACGACGGGAAGGACTCTCCGCGTCGCTACCTGACATACTTCCAGTCCCAAACGGGACATCTCCCGAAGGAGGACGCGTTCCTCACTAGCATATTTGTCGGAGCATTGAAGGGAGTGGCGTATGACTGGTACTGCAGCCTCCCCGACAATTCCATATCATCCTTCGACGATTTGACGCACCTCTTCCTCGACCGCTTCTATGACGGCGGGAAGGACATGACGATGGCATCCCTCATAGAGATACGCCAGAAGGAGAAGGAAACGGTTCAGGTGTTCATCGAACGCTTCCGACAGGCCTACTTCAGACTACCTCCAGGCATGCCGGAACATGCGCTCCTCTCCTTTTGCGGCATGAACATGCTGCCTGCAGTCAAACTCTGGCTCAACTCTACTCCTCCCCCCGACTGGAGCTCCCTGATCATCGAAGCAGAAGCCGCAGAAAAGAAGGCAGCCAATGCACGTCTTCTGGGGGTCAGCTTCCCTGCCTTTGATGACAAGGGGAAAAGGTCTGCGGCCAACAACCCCGGACGTGAGACAAAGGGGAAGCAGGCGTTGACTGTTAATGCCTCGAAAGGTGCATCTGTGCCTACTCAGAAACCTCCACTTGCACCAAGGCCCAAGGAGGTTTATTCGTTCAACGACGAAGACACCTTGTAACTTTTTGAAATACTGAAGCAGGGTGACAAGATCAAGCTACCGGACCCAAAGCGGCCCGATGAAGTTGGGAAAGTGGACAACCCGAGGTACTGTCACTACCATCGGTTTGTCGGATACCCGACCAAGGACTGTTATGTCCTCAAAAATTATATCCAGCGCATGATCAATGCGGATGTAATATCCGTCGACTACGAAGAGAAGACGGGGTCAGCCAATGTGGTGTCACTCCAGTTCGGCACCTTGCCGCCGACTACCACACAAGATGGCATCGTCCCCATCCCTAAGGCGACAATGGAGGTGGTTAACTTACCACCTACCCGTGACAATGTGAGTGGACTCATCCCACTCACCACATCTCAAGGAGAGGTCCTATGGGACCACCCCGACCTCGTCTCCGAGATGACTCAACCAGAGGTACGTCCTACCTCCAAATCCAAAGGCAGGAAGATCAAGTCTTGCCGCATGGTCTCTTCTTCAACAGAAGAGGCACTTCCTGTGCAGACGCGTTCACAACAGAACGTCCAACCCGACGAAGCTGCCGCCGAAGTGGTGCCTCCTTGCACCGTCCCCGCTGTCCAGGAAGAGGGCCCGTCTAAGCCCTCAGCAGCCAATAAGCAGAAGCAGGTGGAGGCTCGTTTCGACAGGGCTCTACGAAAGGAGAATGCTTCGGGGCTAGCCAAGCCCCACAACTTTGACATACTGGCACAACTGGCCAGTACTCCTGCCCGCCTATCTTTGTTCGAGCTCCTGCGTCTTTCTAAAGACTCCCGAGAAGCTCTCTGTGAAGCTCTGAAGGATGCCGAATCCTTTCTCAGTCAGGTCAAGCAGCCTGAAGACCTCCCAACTACTTGTACGCACTGTCATTGTGCGGATGAAGTTATCCCAAACATAACTTTCACCCAACAAGACATGCTGCTCATGCACCACCGACATAACCGGCCGCTGTATTTACAGGGTATGTCGGTTCAGTCAAGGTGAACCGGATTCAGATCGATCCGGGGTCTTCTCTCAGCATCATTCTGAAGGCGCTGTTATCAACACTGGGGATCCCAATGTACCGGCTGGCGCCCTCCAACACAACCATCAGCGGCTTCAACGCTAGCAAAAGCGAGCCACTGGGCAAAATTCGACTAAAGTGTCACATCGGTAACCTCAAAACTGAGGTGACCTGCTATGTTGTGGATGCCGAGGTCAACTACAACATCCTGCTCGGTCGACCATGGCTACATGAGTACATGGTGGTGCCATCCACGCTCCACCAATGCATGAAATATGTATCCACCAACGGCGTTATCAGGACGGAGTTCGTAGACATCGATCCTTTCAAAGGGATTGAAGCCTACTTCACCGATTCCGACTTGTACAAATCACTTGACGAGGAGGAAGCCAATGATGCTGATGACGAGGCAGAGACGACAGCTGGGCCGGACATGGAGCCTGAGATGACTCCCGATGCCCCTTTGAAGATCCAACTCAAGGGCAAACCGCCCCAGAAGGTGCTTCCAATGAGCATCAAGCTACCAGGAAAAGCACCAACTCCTGAAGCTCCCCTGAAGATACGCCTCAAAGGGAAGCCGCCTCAAACATCGGCTCCCCTGGTGGTAAAATTACAGGGGAAGGCACCAATCACTGGAGGCGCAGCTGAGGCACCACTGAAGGTGCGTCTCAAGGGCAAGCCACCGCAGTCATCCAAGATACCAGGGAGGGCTCACGTAACCCTCTCGGACCCTAAAATCAAAGCTGTGGTGGACTCACCTGATCCAACCCCAGTACTTACAAATGAGGAGCTTGGCGAATATATCTCTGCTGATGTAGATGCACCCTCCTTAGACAATGTAATCCCATGGGATAAAATCTCGTATTTCATCAATAATAGAGTGTCTTTTAATTATTCTTGTCTTCCACATTGGAATGCCATGTATACATTAGATAACGCTCTACGGTCGTTGCAAACACAAATAACGACCGTCCATCATGTAAATCGAGTAGTCCCGTCTCAAGGAGTCTGTTACATAGTCCCTCCACGAAGTCGAGACGAAGGATCCATCATCTTCGGCAAGGTCGAGCGTCATCAGGACCTCCCGCACTCAAGCCAGAACCAGATGCCGGCAGAATGCAACTCTATCGGTACACGGATAAGGCAAAGTATCTCATCCAAAAGATGGGTTACGACCTAAAAAGCGACAAAGGCCTGAACTACGGCAAAGGTCGACGTCTCCCTCTCCGGCTTCCAACACCTAAAGGAAAGCCGCAAGACTACTACAGCAAAACTCGACGGGGGGTAGGCTATGTCATGCCGCCATCAACTCCAGAGAGTTCAGACGCAGAAGACGTAGAACATTCCCACTCGTCCGAAGCATCGACTTGGGATTCCGATACCAGTATCGGATCAGTCTTCAGGAAAGTACTGTCAGCTAACATGACATCAGCACAGCCTCAAAAAGATGAAGGCGAAGACCAAGCGCCGGAACCCTTCGAAGAAGAACCCTGGGCTCAACGCCTGGGACAATAACGGGAGTCTCGTTTCGAATTACGTGAACCTCCCACCGAGGATGAAGTCGAGCAGATCGACCTTGGAGACGGGTCTTTTCCAAACCCATCTTCGTCAGCAAAAGCCTAGAAGGGGAAGACCGAGAATCTTTAATCTAACTGGCTAAGGAGTATATCGACGTCTTCGCCTGGAGCTACGAAGATATGCCGGGACTTGATCCCCAGATTGCGATGCATAGGTTGAATATCTTGCCTGATGCCAAGCCTATCAAGCAACAACAACGGCACTTCCGTCCGGACATCATGAACGCCATCGATCAGGAGGTAGACAAACTCTTGACTAGCGGCTTCATCCGTGAAGAGCAACACCCAGATTGGGTAGCCAACGTCGTACCTGTCACCAAAAAGAATGGGAAGATACGAGTCTGTATCGACTTCAGAGACCTCAACTCTGCTTGCCTGAAGGACGAATTCCTACTTCCAATCACTGACGTGATGATCGACAACACGTGTGGCTTCGAACGCATGTCTTTTATGGACGGGTATTCAGGCTACAATCAAATTAAGATGTTCCCCGATGACATAAAACATACGTCATTCAGGACTCCAAAGGGCGTTTTCTGCTACACAGTGATGCCCTTCGGCTTGAAGAACGCCGGTGCGACATACCAACGAGCTATGAGCACCATCTTCCGTCAACATCTTCGTAAGACAGTCGAATGCTATGTTGACGACATCGCAGTCAAGAGCCGCTTTAAAGGAGATCACCTACAGGACCTGAAGACAGTCTTCGATCTCATGCGGGCACATCAACTCAAGATGAACCCCGCTAAATCCTTCCTGGGGGTTTCTAGCGGAAAATTCTTGGGCTTTGTCATTGTCACGACCCGGTCCCAATTTTTTGGGTCGAATCGGATCATGCCCAGCCTGCACCGTTGTTGAGACGGCAGCAGTAAGCTGTTCAGTAGCAGATAACCATACAACAACACTATATTTGTCACAACTCAAAATTCGGAAATAAAACTTTATTAAACTTTTACAATGAAATAAAAGATACAACTTAAATCATTTTTTTTACATACATCATGAATAAAAGAAAACTCTAGGCAAACAGCTCAGCAATCTCGAATTCCTCGTCTTGGGATCGCGTAACAAAGCCTCATCAGTGATACCTAAAATGTTGGGTCTCCAGTCAAGAGGGAGCAAAGTACAATTACGAATATCCAATAATTCAAATAATAATTTGAAATTTGCAATGTTAAACAATTTGAAATACTTTAACAATATTTTTCACAATTCTACAATTGAAAACAATGTGATTTGAGTAGGTAACGAACTATGACCGGCTTGGGATGATTCAATTATATCCTAATGATACGGTCCGGCCTATCCTCGTGTATAGGAGGAATCAGCTCGCACAATCAATGATGCAATATAGGGGTATTGGTCATAGACGCTACACTACTCCCCCAATATCCCGAGTCAATCAGATTCAATCAATGAGTCAATATTCGAACTCTAGGAGAGAGTTCCGTGTAGCAATGTGGTTTAAAATTGCAATAAAACAATTACTAGATAAATTACCAAATAGACATAACTGCACTTGCCTTTGTATTAAAATGACTGGAAAGACGAGTCGGTACCGAGGAGGAACGTCAGTTGTAACTTCGAGTTCCTACAGTTGAGAACTCGACTTAGATCCTTTGTATAACCAGGCTAAGTGTGCTAGTTGCAATCTCTAGTAGTAAGTCCTAGTCAGGTTTTAAGTTGTATTAATTTACAGCTAACGATTACGTCGCAACTACGTGCGTTGATTAAACCGATTAATTGGATTATTTGGAAATAACAACGAGAATCAATTAACTTTGGAAAACTTTGTGTTTTTGTAATATATTTATAAAAATATAGTTTTCTTTTAATGATAAATCATGAACTAGTTATTTACTAATTTTTCATCCATTTAATTAATTCTCAATTAATTATAAAGTTACGCTCTAACTACGATTTAAACGTCCAATCAAAAACCACCCAAGATCACATCCATCCAGAAAATAAAATAAAAATCTACGCTACACAATACAAGGGCACAGCTAAACATCCTAGAGTGGGCTTATGCCCTGTACAATTATCTTTTACATCAAATAAGAGAGAAGTGATTTAATTACTAAATAAAGTGCAGTAAATAAATAACTATATTAAATAGCCTAAATATTAAATAAAATAATTTAAAATAAATGCTAAGAGTCTCAGACTCGGTCCATCATCAAAATCCAGCTAATACCACAACGCCCGGTCGGACCGGTGCGTTTGCATTTCGCCAGGGCCCACAGACCGGTACGGTCGTCGCCCGAAAAATCAGTTTTAAAATTCATTTCCGAAAACCGATTTTGAAATCAAATTAAATATAGTTTTGTAAAAATTTGGGCAGCACTTCCTCTATTTCGGGACAAACCCAAAACTGGGAAATGCGCCACAGAAAACCTGCAATTGTTCCAACCAATAATAATCCCAAAATATATCCACCGAAATAATTTCCAACACCACCAGAAATAATTCCCAATCAACAGAACTTCCCGAAATACCCGGGAATCCCACAATCAAACCAAACCACACAAAACCCAGCAGATAAAATCACAGAAATATGCTAACGCAGCTAACCGAATAAAATACGCAGCTAACCGGATTTTCCAAAGGGAAACCGGGGACCGATTCTCATCATGGACTCTACGGGAGGGACGAACTACTGTAATTAACAAGAATTTACCAAATTTCGTTGGCGGGGAGCCGCGGGAAAAATTTGGGGAAAAACCGAAACAAAGTTCGGACAGCAGGTCACAGATCTGGACAGCAAGAACTTCGCGGATCCGGACAGCAGGAACTTCGCGAAGCGCTGGACAGCGGAAGTGGCGACGACGGGGTCGGCCACGCACGGAAAGGGCGCGGGAAAGGGTCTGGGCTTGCCGCGGAGGCGCGGCCTCGAAGGGACGGCGGGGCGGCGCCGGTTGGGGAAGTCCGCCGGGGGCGCGAGGAAGAGGCCGGCGGGGATCGCTGCGGTGGTCGCATGCGCGCGGTTGGCCGGAGTGGGCCGCGAAGCTTCGGGTGGACGGCCGCGGGAAAGATGGGGGTTAGGGTTCGAGGGTTTTCTCCAGGGATGGAGAAGACCCGAGAGTGAGAGAGAGATTTATCTTTAGCAGCAGAGAGTAAAGAGGAAGGGAGAGAGAGTTGAGTATAACTTCTCTTCTGTTGTGAGAATGGAGAGAACGTGGGGAGTGAGGGGAGTTAAAGTAGAGGAGTGGGGAAAAATAAAAGGAGTGATGGGAACGTTTGTGTGGTGGGAATATTGTCAGGGAGAGAGATTAGGGAGTTGATGGGTTGGGAGTTATAAGGAGATGAAAAATGAATGCTGTAGTGATGGGAGTGATTGCTCTTGAGTGGAGGAGAGTTGAGAATGTGAAACGAGGGGTTGGTAGTGGGTTCTGGTCCAATTGGACCAGATCAAAAGAATATATTTTATTTATTTTATTATTATTTTATATAAACCAATCAGACTTTAGGAAAGAAAGGAAAATGAGATTGGGTTTGGCTCAGGCCTGGGTCTGGGTTCGGACTCGGGTCTGGGCACGAAGATCAAAGGTCCTTGTTATGATTATTTTCAAAATCCTTTTACACCCAAATATATATTTAATATTAATATTTAATAACAATAAATTTAGAAAAAAAAATGCTAATCATAATGATACTTAAACACTAATAATTAACTATGAAAACAATGGGTTTCACAGTCATCACGGCGAAAGGCATTCATGTTGATCCCGAGAAAACCAAAGCCATCCTCAACATGGACCCTCCGAAGAATCTTCGAGAACTTCGAGGCCTACAGGGACGTCTGACGTACATCCGGAGGTTCATAGCAAATCTTTCCGGTAAATGTCAACCCTTTACTCAGCTCATGGGGAAGGGAGTCTCTTACGTCTAGACAGAGGAGTGCCAAAAGGCTTTCGACGACATCAAGGCTTACTTGACAAGCCCGCCAGTCCTGGTAGCACCTGTCGTCGGCAAACCATTTCTCCTCTACGTCCGTGCCATGGATCATTCCCTGGGCGCTCTGCTGGCTCAAAATAGCGATACAGGCTACGAGCAAGCGATCTACTACCTCAGTCGAACACTCATCGGGGCTGAACACCGGTACAACCCTGTAGAAAAGGAGTGCCTGGCCTTGGTGTTTGCCATCCAGAAGACTCGCCATTATGTCTCGGGCCAGACAATTCATGTCATCTCCCGAGTCAATCCACTCAGAGTCCTCATGACGAAGCCAGGGTCATTAAACTCCCGGCTAGCTACATGGGCGATCCTGCTAACACCATACAACATGGTGTTTGTGCCACAAAAAGCCGTTAAGGGTCAGGCCCTGGCCGACTTTTTAGCTGCACACCCCATCCCGGAGTCCTCAAGACTCTATGAAGACATCCCGGATGAGGTCCAAGAATTAAATGTCACCGAAGGAAGCTCCGTTTGGCGAATGTTTTTCGATGGCGCTTCAAGAACAGGCCCCAAAGGCCAGATCGTCGCAGGAGTGGGGGTAGTCTTAGTCTTCCCCGATCAGCTGGTCATCCAGCGTGCTTACTCTCTTTCGAAGCCGTGCTCCAACAATGTTGCCGAGTACAACGCGCTCATTATGGGACTCTAGCTGGCATAACAGCTGGGGGTGGATCATCTAGAAGCCTACGGCGACTCGAAACTCGTCGTAAACCAGATCCGAGGGCAATACGAAGTTCGCCATGAAGATCTGATCCCTTACCATGAAGTTGCATTGAACATCATTTCAACCTTCACCGGGTTCTTCATCGAACATGTACCTCGTCTACAAAACCTAGAGGCTGATGCTCTGGCTGACCTCGCGGCCTCATTAGCAGTACCCCTTGGGACTCGACATTACGTCACGATAGTTGGCCGAGACTTGGTTTGTCCTAAAAACAACCTTTGCTTACGAGTGGACCACGCCATGCCGACAGGTACTGGTGTTAATATCCGAGACTGGAGGTTCCCGTTCATCGACTACGCCATCTACGGAATTCTCCTAGAGGACCCGAAGGAAGCCGTCTCAGTCAAGAGACGTTCTCTTCGATTCTACTATGATACAGCCACTAAAATGCTGTACCGACGCTCCTATGATGGGCTCCTCCTTTGATGCCTGTCCAACGAAGAGGCGACCGAAGCTCTTCGAGAAGCTCATGACGGAACTTGCGGAGCTCATCAACCTGGTCCTAAGTTACAGGATCGACTGCGACGTATGAGCTACTATTGGCTAACCATGGCCACTGATGCTGTCGACTATGCTAAGAAGTGCCATGCGTGCCAACTTCACGCAGACTTCATTCATACACCGTCAGAACCACTACATCCTACAGTCGCCTCCTGGCCCTTCGAAGCCTGGGGCATGGACATTGTAGGACCGATCACCCCTCCTTCATCAAGGGGGCACCGCTTCATCCTGGCCATTACCGATTACTTCTCAAAGTGGGCAGAGGCAGTCCCATTGGCGGAAGTAAAGAGCTCCAGGGTGGTCAGCTTCATCAAACACCATGTCATCTACCGCTTCGGAGTACCCCAGAGGATCATCCACGATAATGGTCCTCAGTTCATCAGCCATATTTTCAGCAGATTCTGTGACAAGAATCGCATTCAAAACGTGGCATCAACCGCCTACAATCCGACAGCAAACGGATTGGCCGAGGCGTTCAACAAAACTATCGTTAGACTGCTCAAAAAAGTCGTGTCATCCAACAAATGCGACTGGAATAAAAAGCTGGGCGAATGTCTTTGGGCCTACCGCACAATGGTACGAACCCCAACAGGCAACACACCATTCTCCCTGGTCTACGGGAGTGAAGCGGTACTGCCTCTCGAGATCCAGATACCCTCACTCCGCGTAGCAATCACGAACAAACTCACAGAAGAGGACAATCAATGTCGTCGTCTGCGGGAGCTGGAGGCACTTGACGAAAAGCGTCTCCTAGCTCAATAACGTATCGAACTCTACCAAGCCCGTATATCACAGGCTTTCAACAAGAAGGTCAAACAGAGAACTTTTCAAGTTGGTGACCTGGTTCTGGCAGTCAGGAGGCCGATGGTATTAACTCACAAGACACCAGGAAAGTTCGAGCCCAAGTGGGAAGGACCTTTCATCATTGAGACGGTATACTCAAACGGTGCTTACCGCCTCGCCAAACCCAATGGGGACTTGTTCATGATGCCCATCAATGGCAAGTTCCTGAAGAAGTACTACTCTTGACATCTTTCAGATATGTGCTTCCACAAAGGGATCTATGGACCTAATCATCAGGATTCACAGACAATTCCCTTCCAACAAAACCATACGCTTCCGGAACCCAGCTGTTCCGTAGCATCCTCCAGTAGAAAGACAACCACGTCCACATCACCTCTGAGTTGTCCCTCTATACCCTGCAAAGTGGAATCTTATACTTTGTAAGCCTACGCTATCCTTCATGTTTACCACGTCTACATTACCTCTGAGTAAACATCTCGTACAAACGACCCTTGCGTTGTCGTACATTGATCGCAGAACTTCCACGTCCACATCACCTCTGAGTTGTTCAGCGTATCCCCCAGGATCACTTCTACCACGTCCACAATACCTCTGAGTAGGAAGATTCTATCATTTGAACCCCAATGATTGCCACGTCCATATTACCTCTGAGCAAACATGTTGGTTCCTTAAAACTTATTATCTGTACCTAAAAGCCAAGGTGCGCAAAAGATAATGGGTCCACACAAATCATCAAGTTCATGAACAAAATTGAACACATCACAAAAAAGTTGCATACTTCTTTATTTTCTAAAAAAAAAGAGTACAGAACTACACTATCCCCCAGCAAGAGTTGCAAAAACATAAAAAGGAGACGCTACAGTCCCTAAACATCTCCAGGGTTGGTTGAGAGCTCTCTAACTCGACGTCTCAAGTCGGCTGCATGAGTCTCTACAGTCGCCAGGACTCGACGCTCAGCTTCTCAACGCATCAATTCAATGGCCTCAGCGGAAGTATCATTCTCATACTTCTCATCAAGCTATTGTCGCTGCCGAGCCAGGGCAAGAGCCCGGTGAGTGAAGGTTGCTTCCTCCTTCTTGAAAGCTACGTGTTCAGCCTGGACACGTTCGGCATCTAACTGGAGTCGGGCCCGTTGGTCTTCAAGACGGTGCATCTGGGCGTTGATCTCCGCAATATTAGCGTCCAACGCAGCTCGCGTTTCCATTGTCTCCTTCATGGACTGAGACAACTGCCCCACCGCAGCCTCAGTCTCAGCCACCTCGTGCTCCCAGATGCTCACAGTGGCCTGGTAGGAAGACTCAATCTCAGCGATCAACTTTTCCTTCTCCGCATCTATCAAGACGGAAAGGTCATTTCGTTGGATGCGCTGAAGTTCCATGAGCCGCTGGTCCAGCTCAATCACCGAAGCCTCCAGGATCTCGGCCATATGGTCGTGGCCTTGGTGAACGCGGATCAGCTCGATATAAGGCATTGCCAGAGTTCTTGCCGTCGCAAAACTCCCGTTGGCATCCATCACCGCAGATACACCCCTCTGCAGCATTTTATACACCCCCTCGACGATGAATTTCACATATTCATCTACGTCTGCCAGCACCTGCGGCATCATAGCAGGAGTTGGAGGGGCTGCTGTAGTTAGCGGACTAGAAGAAGATCCGCTAACCTCAACCTGCGAGACTGGAATCTCGACATCAATAGGCTCTTCATCAACTTGGGCCGGACTGCTAGCCCGAGGAGCCAAAGGAACAGAAGAAGTCGACACAGGCGTCGAAATAGTACCCCAAGTAGGAGGGGCAACAGAGGGTTCCACGCCCTTACCCTTCTCAAGTTCGGAGGAACCACCGAAATCAATAGCCACCTCTTCTGCCCCCAACGTCCTATCAGCGGTCAGTACCTCCCCTGGCAGAACGGGGAGATCAACACTCATCTATTGGCCCACCCCGGGAGACAGGACTGGCAGATGAGTCTCATCCTTCTCAAGTCCCTCTGCAGGGACAAGATCTGTCGCTACCGCCTGATCGGTAGCCACCTCAACTTCCACGGGTGAGGCCGGGGTAGGACTCGGCAATGATACAGCCGATCTCCCCTCATCATGACAAGGAGGAGAATCAACCCTCTCCTCTGTTCCGACCATATCTATTGCCCCTGCAACAGACTCTTGCAACGCTAGAGGGACATCATCGGAAGGCGACGAAATCCACCCCACATCATCACCAGAGAGCCTCGTGTCTGCTGGACCCTCGGCATCCAAGGCCCCAGCCGCGGCCTTTATCATCTCGGAGGCTGCTGCATCCTCAGCTTCCCTCCTGACATAATCCAGGGATGCTGGAATCTCCACGACAACAGCGTCCTCTAGATTCTCCTTCATAGGAGACATCATAGTCGGCGGGATGCACACTTCAGACGAACCCGCCATCTCCTTTGGCCTGCTCCCACCAGATTTTGGAGTACAAGACTTTCTTTTTAGCGGCTCCTGTACAAAAGGGGAAGCATTGATTACATAAAATGTTGAGCCCAAACCAGACTATGTGGGGGATCCTTACCTCTGCAGATGCTGAATCCGATGACACTGTCGGTGACGATGCCTTCTTTAGCTTCTTTGACGCAGGTGATCCAGCCCCTGCATCTGCACGTCGTCTCGGTTGATCAACCGAAGGTGCAGCTTGACCCACCCCCGGTGGACGGTGTGGTCGAGCCTTAGCCGATACATGCCCAGTTACCGCTAACGCGGTGCCTGTAACGAGACTCGTCTCCCTATCATATCCAGAAGGCACGACAGCCATAACACAGTAAAACTTGGCGGCTGAGTAAAGAATGGGCGGCCGCGGATCCTGGGCAGGCAGCGTAAAGCGAGCTCCGGTACATCCGGCATTATAGTAATGCCAAGCTCGTGCGCCATCCAGCAAACTTCCAGCATACCCTAGGGTGATACTGGGATTGTCTAACATCAACTGCACATAACCGAATTGACGTGCAAAGCGGCTCGGCAAATACGGTTCCAGGAAGCACTGATTCCTGTTCCGGTACACCAGGTGGGATGGCCGAATACTTTGCAGCCAGCGGAATCCCCATGGAGGCAGAGCGGTGGCGTCTTCACCTAAATCCCTTAAGTCTTCGTTGGCCTCAAAACCGAAGAAGATCGGACCAACTTTGGTGATCTCCCATCTCTGAAGATGGGATAACACCCTTCTGCAAACAGAGACGCCAGTATGCGACCAACTCCTCTGGTGGAAACGACGGAGGAATGCATCTCCGGCCCTGTAGTCTTCTTCTGAACCCGGACTCATTACGTTGGGATGGTGTAAAATTAACCACCCCATCAAATAGTAAAACGGCAGTTCAGTACGCGGAAAGTTATCCTTTCGACCTCGGTCATGAATCACATTTCCCGCGAACTCGCGTAAACCTTGCAGTAAATTACATACCATTGTGGGGAGCAGAGCCAGGCGCCGACCAAAAACCAACTTCACAGCTGGCAGGATCAAGTGCCGGGTCACTCTCTCTACAGAGCCAGATCCGCCCGGGAAGACATAATCCCGAAGCCAAACCATGAGATACGCGACCAATACTGCTTTTGACGACATTCGATGAGCAAGATGCCAGAAACAGCTGTAGGAGCGTTCATCAGACTGCTGGTCCTCGTTTTCTCGGGGATTCTTCTCATCTAACCTGCTCATCTCAGAGAGCACTTCGCTACGAGAGAGCGCCGACGGAGTAGAGAACTGGGAAGGATCCCCCTTGTCTTGCCGAAAGACGTAATCTCTCCAAGCAGTCACATGAGGCTGCAATCCATCCTTGTCCCTCTTCTGCATATAATAATGGTGACTAGCCACTTCCTTAAAGACGGCCGTCATCTCCTCAGCCTTGTCCCCCAGGACTTGAAATTCTTCGCTGGTCGAAAAATACTCTTCATAGGGTTCCGATCCCCAAGGGAGCTTTGATACCTCATACATCTCATGAAGTGCGAGCCCTAACTCTCTCACCGGAGTAAAAAAGGTCCCAGTATGGATATCAAACATCTCCAAAAGGGCGAGGAACATATGCCTGTTAATGTCAACACCTGCCTGGGTGGCACGAATCACGGCAGTCAGCTCAATTTCTCGGAGCTCAGTCTGGAACCGCTATAAAACTCAGGGTGTCAGTTTATCCCATTTTGAAACGTAATGGCACCAACCCTCTACCCGAAACTCCCCTTTCGGGTATGAGCGTTCCATCAACAGCATGCGATGTGCAAAAGTCAAGGTACTATAAGCAAATGTATCAAGGGGAACATCACTGTAAATGCTTCCAGGACGTAGCGTCCGCCAGGTGAAAGAAGACCCAGACCGCACCGCGATCAAAGTATCTCTCTGATCGGAGGCAGAATCAATTTTGATAATGCCAGTCACCGTTCCCCCCTGAGAGGGGGTAAGATCCCAAGACATCATCCTCTTCGAAGCGAGACGACATAAGGCCATCAAAGGCCATTGGCGTTCAAGTTGCTTAACGGTCATATGCACTCCTTTTGCTGTAAAAACCCAGTCTTCCTTGACCTTCAACACTGTTGCTTTAGTAGAAGTAAGGCGGTCCCCAAACAGGAACTCAGGCTTCAAGAAGGTCACTTTATCAGATGTAGCAGATTTTAAAACACCACGCTCCATCATCCGTTTGAGGAATCCATACTGCTGTTCCCGAATTTGAGTCATTCTCTCGGAATGCTGGTCCAGCATAATAGCGGCTTGAGCAGGGTTCATCACTTCCTTGTTATAATCTACTCCCGTCTGGCAGAGGGCAGTGTCCAAGAGCACTTCACTCAATAGTGGGATAGGCATCGATACTAGCAAAGATTCAAAAAAATGTTAGAAATAACAAAAGAATCTGAGTCTTATCAAGAGCGCATAGCATGTCCGAGCGCCTTGGCGCATCACCAGGGTCTAAACCCAGGCGCATCAGCAGCAGAGCTTCGGCGCATCATCAGGGTTTAAACCCATGTGCGTCGGCGGGCAAAAAATCGTGGCACATCATCAAAGACTCAAGGTCTATGTGCGTTGGTGTACGAAAAATGAGACTCACCAACCACCTCCGACCGAACTTCGACAGGACGACGAGGAACATCGGCCGCTACAGCTGTCACAGGTTCTTTTCCTTTTCCTTTTCCTTTGCCGGCACCGCCGCGAGGAGTCTTGGGAGCCATTTCTTTGAAAGAAGAAAAAGTTAGGGTTTTTTTTTGAAGAAGAACTCTAAAGAAAGCAAAAAGCAAGAAGAAGAAGAACTCTCTCACTCCATCTCTTGCCTATTTATAGGGCTTGGTCGCACGCGTGACCCGATGATGTGTGATCTCAGCCGTCGCCTTGGGTTCTGTGAAGAGATAACAACAAAACAAAACCAAAAGATCATCATTAATCTTTTCGGTTACCGAGGCATCATCATATACATTAACTGAGAGGAGCATGCGCCCGAACAGGCATGCACCCCAACAGTCATGTGCCCTGACCTCCATGCTTCTTATTCAAAGTATTCCAAAACTTATCCAAAAGTTTTGAAAACTTTGAAGGGGGTCTTGTAGAAGCATGGAAATTCACAACCAGAAGGCCCATGCATCAGACAGTCTATACGTCAGAGCTCGGACAAAACAACAAAAGCAGCAAATATAGACATGGAAAGAGAACTTTTTATCACACATAAAAGTCTAATACATGTCTAGAGGAGGCTGTACAAAGAAAAACTTCTACAAAGAAAAGATCCTAAGTCTACGGCCAGCAGTCACCATGCGTCTTCCGTCAGGCGCAGCAGCCATCATACGCCTCCAATCAGGCACAACAATCACCATGCGCCTTCAACCGGGCGCATCCCACCATGCGCCCTCAGCAAGGCGCATCCCTTCAGCAGCTCAGTTATGTGCATCCCTTCAGCAGCCCAGTTATATGCCACTCTTCCAGCCAGGCTCACCTGGCCGAGCAGGATGAGGGTGGCAATTAACCCCCCATCCAGAGAAAGAGCCTCCAAAGACCAAGGAAGACCGTAATCGAAATACGGCTAAAGGAGCAGCTTTCAACACAACCAGAGTGGGCAACACCCACTTTGAAGGAAGAAAGAGCCTAGCACCGCCATTCCGATCTACGGCTCTTCCGGAACAACGGAGACGAGGCCCGAGCATCCCTATCTTTGGATGCAACAGGCACCTTCCGCCTGCCTCGGAAGCCCTCGACTCCGTCTTTTGGATGTAACAGTCACCTTCAAGTGCAGCAACGACGACATGGCGTCTCATCTTCACCCTCGGGAGCACTTCGTCAACAGAATGCACTCGAGTACCCAAGTTCATGATTGGAAGTACGTGAGAGAACGAGAAGCAAACCCTCTCTCCATGCCACTATTTATAGGCCGGGCAGATCAAACCCACGCGCCAAGTGGATGGCTCTCCGAATTCTGAGCAATAAACTTGCATTTAATGGATGAACCGGACGCCTCGAATTCAGCCAAACGGCTATTTAAAGCACTCGAGGAACGAAACAGCCGCACGCGCCCTTCGACTTCAGGCGCATCACACAGATGCGCCCTTCAGAACCAAGCGCATCACAGAGGATGCGCCCCCATGCGTCCCAGTAGAACGCCAATCGACGTGCCCCCTCAGCTGTCCATCGAATGTCACAAACATTAAATGCTGAACTGACAGAGTTGGCAGCACATCTTCCAAAGTCTGAACAGTCGTCAGCTTTTTCAAAAGACGAAGCATCGGCAACGTCAGCATCATCATGACTTTACCCCGACGGCTACTGCCACGTGGCTACTCAACCATCCGCATGCGCCTCTGCAGCCATGCGTCCAAATCTGCATGCACCTCAAAAGCTATGCACCTCAGACTCTTCACTGATCCCTAAAGACAGAAGGAAAGTCTCCATCTTAAGCCCTGCATGCACCTCAAAAGCCATGCGCCCCAGACTGCTCTCTGATCCTAAAAGACAGAAGGAAAGTCGCCTGCATGTGCCTCAAAAGCTATGCGCCCAGAATGGTTCGTGACTCCTAAAGGTTACGAGCCAAAGTCTCCTCATGCGCCCAATCCTAGGCACATTCTACCAGATTATTCTCCACCAAATCCGAGATCTCCGAGCCATGGGTCGATGACACATGTCCTTTGACTCAACTCATCCAAGATCTCAGCAACAGAAAGATCTTCTCCTCTGCTACGTGCCGGCTCACAACAGCAGTATGAAAAAGTCAACCCCTCGATCAGGGCGCATCACCCATGCGCCTCCATCAGCAATCAACACGTGGCGTCCCCACGTACCGGCGCATCCTACATATGCACGCATGAGCAGCCAACCTGCCCAGCTATAAATAGAGGAATTATTTCCTTCTTCCACACACACAGATACGAACGAACATACCACCAGAGAGGCAGATACAGACACTCAACGTCTTTCTTCTCTCAGCAAGCTCCAGCACCCAGAGCAATCCAAACCTTCAGAGAACCGATAACCGTCGTCAGCTCGTCAACGGAGTCAACGCATTACCACTCGCTCCATCGGCACAAGGGACCTAGATTAAACAAAAGTGTACTTCTAGGGCTACATCTAAGTCCTATATTGTAACACTGTTCTGTTTGTATTAAAATTTACAATCAAAGAATTTTAATGGCAAACACCAGGTAACACTGGTTCCTGTTCCGGTACACCAGATAGGACGGCCGGATACTTTACAACCAGCGGAATCCCCATGGAGGCAGAGTGGTGGCATCTTCACCCGAGTCCATTAAGTCTCCGTTGGCCTCAAAACCCGAAAAGACAGGACCAACTTTGGTGATCTCCCACCCCTGAAGGTGGGATAAAACTTTCCTACAAACAGGAACGCCAGTATGCAACCAGCTCCTCTGGTGGAAACGACGGAGGAATGCATCTCCGGCCCTGTGGTCTTCTTCCGAGCCCGGACTCATTACATTGGGATGGTATAAAATTAACCATCCTATCAAATAATGAAACAGCAGTTCGGTATTGGGGAAGTTGTCATTTCTACTTTGGGTCATGAACTACATTTCCCGTAAATTCTCGTAAACCTCGCAGCAGGTTACACACCATTGCGGGGAGTAGAGCCAGGCGCCGGCCAAAAACCAACTTTACAGCTGGCAGGATTAGGTTCCGGGTTACCCTCTCTACAGAGCCTGACCCGCCCGAGAAGACATAATCCCGAAGCCAAACCATCAGATACGCAGCTAACACTGCTTTTGACGACATCCGATGAGTAAGGTGCCAGAAACAGCTGTAGGAGCGTTCATCCGACTGTCGGTCCTCATTTTCCTGGGGATTCTTCTCACCTAACCTGCTCATCTCGGAGAGCACCTCGCTACGGGAAAGTGCTGACGAAGTGGAAAACTGAGAAGGATCCTCCTTGCCTTGCTTAAAGACGTAATCTCTCCAAGCGGTCACATGAGGCTGTGACCCACTCTTATTCCTCTTCTGCATATAGTAATAATGACTCGCCACTGCCTTAAAGACGGCCATCATCTCCTCAGCTTTGTCCCCCAGGACTTGGAACTCCTCGTTGGTTGGAAAGTATTCCTCATAAGGTTCTGATCCCCAAGGGAGCTTTGACACCTCGTATATTTCATGAAGTGCGAGTCCCAGCTCCCCCACAGGAGTGAAGAAAGTCCCGGTCTGGGTGTTAAACATCTCCAGAAGTGCGAGGAACATATGTCTGTCAACCCAATCTCTCGGAGCTCGGTTTAAAACCGCGACAGAATCCAGAGTGTCAGCTTGTTCCATTTGGAAACATAATGACACCAACCCTCTACTCGAAATTCACCTTTCGGGTACGATCGCTCCATCAATAGCATACGATTTATAAAAAGTCGAAGCGCCAAAAGCAAATGTATTAATGGAAACGTCACTGTAAATGCTCCCAGGATGTAGAGTCCGCTAGGTGAAAGAAGGCCCAGACCGTACGGCGGCCGAAGTATCCCTTTGATCGGAGGTAGAGTCGAACTTGATGATGCCTGCCACCGCTCCCCCTGAGATGGGGTTAACTCCCAAGACATCCTCCTCTTGGAAGCAAGACGACAGAAAGCCGTCAAAGGCCATTGACGTTCAAGTTGCTTAACAGTCATATGCACTCCTCTTGCTGTAAAGAACCAATCTTCCTAGACCTTCAATACCTTTGCTTCAATAGAAGTAAGGCGGTCCCCAAACAGGAACTCAGGCTTCAAGAAAGTCACATTATCAGAAATGGCAGATTTTAAAATGCTACGCTCCATCATCCGTTTGAGGAACCCATGCGGTTGTTCTCGGATTTGAGTCATTCTTTCGGGATGCTGATCCAGCATAATAGCAGCTTGGGCAGGGTTTATCACCTCCTTATTATAATCCACTCCCATCTGGCAGAGGGCAGCGTCCAGAAGCACTTCATTCAAGAGCGGGACAGTCATCGATACTGGTGGTCAACAAAAGAAGGCAAAGATTCAGATATGTTTGAAACAACAAAAGAATCTGAGCTACGCTCTCATCAAAAGCGCATAAGGCTCAGGCGTATCTGAAAAAGAAGCTTCAGTGCATCATCAGGGTTAAACCCATGTGCGTCAGCAAGCTTTGGCGTATCATCAGGGTTAAACCCATATGCGTCGGTAGTAGGGCTTCGGCGCATCATCAGGGTTAAACCCATACGCGTCAGTAGTAGGGCTTCGGCGCATCATCAGGGTCTAAACCCATGCGCGTCAGCAATGGAGCTTCGGTGCATCATCAGGGTTTAAACCCATATGCGTCGGTAGAAAAACCTCGGCACATCACCAGGACTCAAGGTCCATGCGCGTCGGCATATGTGAAGTTCTAAAAATGACACAGAATGATGAAACTCACCAACCACCACCGGCCGAATGTCGACAGGCGGACATGGGACATTAGCCACAGCAGCCTCTACAGGCTCTTTCCCTTTGCCTAATCCTTTGCCAGCACCGCTGCGAGGAGTCTTGGGAGCCATTTCTTGAAAGAAAAAAGTTAGGATTTTTCAAAAAGAAGAACTCTAAAAGACAAAAGCAAATAGAAGAAGAACTCTCTCTCTCTCCATCTCATGCCTATTTATAGGCTCAGTCGCACGCGTGAACCGATGAAGTGTGACCTCAGCCGCCGCCTCGGGTTCCGCGAGGAGATAACTTCAAATAAGTCCAAAAAGATCATCATTAATCTTCTTGGTTATCGAGGCGTTATCATTTGCATTAACTGGGAGGTGCATGCGCCCCATCACTGATCTGTGGAGTATCTATGCGCCCGAACAGTCATGCGCTCCAACCACCATGCTTCTTATTCAATGTCTTCCAAAACTTGACAAAAAGTTTTGAAAACTTTGAAGGAGTCTTGTAGAAGCATGGAATTTCAGGACCAGAAATCCTATGCGCCGAACACTACATGTGCCAGGGAGCTGAGGCGAAGTACTTGGAACAGCAAAGCAAAAGTATAGACATTAAAAGAGGATTTTTATTTTTATAAAAAAGTCTATTACATATCTCGAAAAGGCTGTACAAAGGAGAACTTCTACAAAAAAAAGACCCTAAGTCTACAGCTAAGCGCAGCAGCCACCATGCGCCCTTAAATAGGCGCATCTCACCATGCGCTCTCAGCCAGACGTATCTCGCCATGCGCCCTCAGCCAGGCACATCCCTTCAGCAGCTCAATTATGTGCATCCTCAGTTATGTGCATCCCATCAGCAGCTCAGTTATGTGCCGTCCTTCAGTGTCCCAGTCAGGCACATCATGAAGTGTCAGCATATGTACCATTAAATGCTTTGACTAATGAAGCATTTATTGAGCAGAACGAGGGTGGCAATCAACCCTCTAGCTGGAGGAAGAGCTCTCCGCAATCGATCCACGGCAAAAGGAGGCTTTCAATACAACCAGAATGGGCAACACCCACTCTGACAGAAAAAAGAGCCTCCAAAGCCGCAGTACGCAATTCCGATCTGCGGCACTTCCAGCATAACGGAGACGAGACTCGTACATCACGATCTTTGGATGCAACAGGCACCTTTCGCCTGCCTCAGAAGCCCTCGACTCCGACTTTTGGATGTAACAGTCACCTTCAAGTGCATCAATAAAGACAATGCATCGCATCTTCACCCTCGGAAGCATCTTATCAACAGAATGTGCTCGAGCAAACAAATTCATTTTGGGAGGACGTAAGAGAACGAGAGCCAAACTCTCTCTATGCCACTATTTATAGGCCGAGCAAATCAAACCCATGCGCCAAGTGGCTGGCTCTCCGAATACTGTTCAATGAATTTGCATTAAATGGTGATGAACTTGACGCTTCAAATTCAGCTAAGTCAAAAAATGGCTATTTAAAGCACTCGAAGAACGTAACAGTCGTACCAATAAAGACGTATCATACGGAGCGGACGCGTCGGTCAGACCGCGCATCACACAGATGCGCCCCTCAGCACCAAGCACTTCATAAGGATACGCCCCATGCGGCCCCATGCGCCTAGTAGAACGCCGATCGATGCGCCCACTCAACAGTCCATCACCTGTCAAAAATATTAAATGCTGAAGTCTAACAGAGTTGGCAGCACGTCTCCCGAAGACTGAAGTTGACAGCTTTTTCAGAAGACGAAGCGTCATCTACGTCAGCATCATCATTACTTTCCTCCGACGGTTACAGCCACGTGGTCGCCCAACCATCTCGCATGCGCCTCCGCAACCATACGCCCAAATCTCTGTATGCATCTCGAAAGCCATGCGCCTCAGACTTTTCTCTGATCCCTAAAGACAGAAGTAAAGTCACTACTGAAGCCTCGCATGTGCCTCAAAAGCCATGTGCCCCGAATGGTTCGTAACTTCTAAAGGTTACGAGCCAAAGTCTCCTCGTGCGCCCAATTCCAGGCGCATCCTACCAGATCATTCTCTTCCAAATCCGAGATCTCCGAGCCATGGACCTACGACACGCGTCCTTTGACTTGATTCAACCTATAAAGGGGTGCTAATCACCCAAGATCTCAGCAACCGAAAGATCTTCTCCATTGCTACATGTCAGCTCTGCCACAGCCCACAAATGCAACAAGAAGAGTTCAACTCCTAAATTAAAGCGCATCGTCTATGCGCCTCTATCAGCAATCACCACGTGGCGTCTCCACGTACAGGCGCATCCTACATATGCGTGCATGAGCAGCCAGCCTGCAAACTATAAATAGAGGGATCATTTTCTTCTTCAAAGAGGGACATACACACACAGACAGAAGATATATCGCTCAACCATCGATATACAAAGAGGCAGATACAGACACTCAACGTCTTCTTCCTCTCCGCAAGCTCCAGTACCCAGAGCAACTCAGACCTTCAGAGAACCGAGAACCGTCGTCAGATCGTCAACGGAGTCAACACATTACCACTCGCTCCATCGGCACAAGGGACCCAAATAAACAAAAGTGTACTCCTAGGACTACGTCTAAGTCCTACATTGTAATACTGTTCTGTTTGTATTAAAATTTACAATCAAAATTTTTTAATGGCAAACAGTTCTAATCACCATCAACAAAAATATATACACAATAAATACATAACAAAATCTATTGGCAATCCTAATCACAATCATACTTAATCCACAGAAAGTTAAGTAAAAACTTCTGCGAATCACAACCTCATTCCTAAATCGACTCGCATGTGTGTGATGCTTCCATACAACCCAAACTAAAGGAATAATGTAACCTCTTCCAAACTTCCTTTCTCCAGTCCAGAATCACTTGTTGTGCCATATATGTTAGGCTTGGCCTGATGGAGAACTCTAAGTATTCTAAGCCTCCAGACAGTAGCAACTATAGGTAAGAATCTCTAGTCCTCTCTTTCGTAGATAACTACACCCACAAATTAGCTATCATGCCTTCCTTTCCAGTCAATTAGAATCTCAATACTTAGTCCTTATAATTCTCCAATATTCCCATCTGAGCTATCAAGAAATACGTCATAGGCTTACAGCTTGACGCATCAGTTAATATGTCTGCCTTGGCAACTACTTCTTACTTACGCTAACTTATTCTCAATACCTTTTCCCTTAGTTTATCTTAAATCAATGGTTCTCCTTATACACCATGTTCAACTTCTTTTCTCAATTTACACAATCATTTCCTGGTTTGCTAGAACTTTTAAATTTTTGTGCAATTATTCATACTACTATCCCTCTAGCAGTTCCCTTCAAACATTTCTTCGTCAAAGGTTTCTAAAATTTCTTACTCATTCGTCTTGTTAATAAAATATTTTCCAACCATTGATCCTCAATAATCTTGTATAATAAGACTATCCTAGTAAATCATGTCTTACATTCCTCAATAATTTGCTATGTCCAAATTCTATAGTCATTCCAATAGTAACTACTTATTTATATCCAGTTTAAAAATCTAGATTACTTAATGTTATTCTTTAAAATTTTGAACTTGTCATCCTTTAAATACTTATTTTTTCATAGTCATATTTATTTCTTTACCAATTCCTCAACCTTCTTGGATGTCTTAAGTCTAGGGTACCAATGAATCCGCTTAGTCTTTGTCTAAGGATTAGTCTCTACATATTTTTTTACCAGTCACTTATTGTCTTCATATCCTGTATATAACTTATGATCCTCAACCTCCAAAGTTATGAACCAACTCCCGTGACGCATAAATAATTTTATTATTCCATATCCATTATTGTTCCTTTTTCTAATCACCTTATATAAAAAAAAAACCCAATTTTCTCCTCGGAGAGTATATACATGTACTCAAAAATCATTCTTTTTTTTAACCTCATTCTTTAGATTGTCAAACCTTAATTTATTCCATATCCTTGGAAAGTTTTGTCTTCTTACATTATCCTTCATTCCATGTAATTCTAATTTTTTTTACCTTGAGAATTCATTCTATCTATCTTAAAATCAATTCTTAAGTTATAATAATCACCTATGCATAACTTAAAACTTACCCCAAGACGATCATTTATTACTAACTACCCAATACCACTAATATACCAACAATTTTAATAGAAACTTATCATTACTACTTTGGCCTACCTTTCCTAATAACTACTTGCAATAATATACAACAACGCCTAGATTCAACTACAACCTCAAGTCTTAACCAAATGAGAAGCCTAATCTTGTTTATACTCTAAGGAAAACCACACCTTTACTCAGATATGTTATAAAAATTATTGACAACTCAGACACCTCAACCATAACCCCAACTAGCAATCTTTTCATCATGAACTATCATGAACTAAAATTCTTCCTTGGATTAATACTAATTCGATCTCTGGGGTCTAATTGCGTATGCCCCAAAAGTTAAATCTTTAATCATCTTAGTCATATCTCAATCAATACAAAGGAAAATTCACTCTCCAAATTCTAACCAATAGCATAAGTAATCTTCGTATGGCATCAAGTTCATCCTTCTGATTCACAAGTATTCTAGTTATTATTTTTTTCAACGTTATTCTTCTTCCTATGTAGCTGCTTGTTAGATGACTAAGTCTTCTATCCTTTAGCATGAATCCTGAATATCTACTACCACAAAATCTATCTCCTTTAAACAACCACTCATCTAAATTCTTAGATCCCTTCAACTAATTTATTTTTATGTATTGCATCAGATTACATTATATAAAACTGTATTTCTTGGCTTGTTTCTTCCTGCTGTTATTACTCCAAGTCATCACAATATGAAAAAGGATATCCTCTATGCGTTTACTCAAAATTCGATTATCATATATCCTTCTCTGAAAGTGTTAGTCTCAAATTCCATACCATAAATCGTAATCCTCTATTTCTAGGCTCTTGTTGCTATGATCAACCCCTACACTACGCCTTATTCGATCAATCCTTCCTAACCTTATATTTAGATAAACATTTATTCTAACTCCTCACTATTAGGAACCATCTACTTACAGATCATTCAATAAAGTATGCCTTCTTCATCTTGTCAAAGATATGCCTCTAAAGAAAATACTGCGCATGAGGATCCATCTCTCCAAAATAGGGAAGGACGAGAATCAACGATAATGAATTCAAGAATGGTATGATACAAATTCGATAAGGACGTTATTAGAAATCAGAAGATGGTTCAATAACAGTTGTGGATTGAATTTCTAACAAAATTTTCCTATTGCAGGCTCGCTCGGTATAGTAACGTAACCGAAATGATAAATCGGACATGGATAGGCAACCACTAAAATATGTCACACCCAGTTCCAAAAATACTTAGGAACTTAGACAAGATGATGCCAACTAATACGAGCTAGAATAAGTTCTCCAATTGAATGGACATACCCAGATATACTATGCTGTAAAAATATACTAAACTAAGCTATGTCAACTACGTCTCAATCCACATATAAGTAATAGAGCAAGAATAAACATTATAAAATATAGTCGACCGTCCTATAATACACATGTCCGAGCAAACTCGAAATAAGCTTGCTAAACTAGGCTATAACAACAAGTAGTACATAATAGAAAGGTAGTAAATGAACGTATGAAAGATAAATATCTATCTACAATATACCTGAATATCCGATAGTACCTATCATCAGCTCCAACAAGTCACCATGTCAATCGACTCTGCAATTTGGTAGGGAAACATGTCCTCAGAGGGACGTAACAAAATACAAAAGAACAATACCATAATCACTACCAAAATAAGTCATATTACCGACGAAATTAGCGATGCCTATGGAAAACATCGCTAACATGAATGAAATTAGCGACGCATAAGTAAAACGTTGCAGTACGTCACTATTAGCGACGATCAGCGACGTCCCACGACGTCTTTTAAGTAAAAAAATAATGTTGCTGATAAGTCGGTGAACATCGCTAATTTGGCTAGAAATAGCGACGTGTACCGACGTATATGGTATGACGTCGCTAAGAGCAAAAAATAGCGACGTTTACCGACGTCTCATAGTGACATCGCTAAGTTAAAAATATAGGTCATTTAAGTTTTCATTCCTCCCTATTATTTTGAAACCCCTCTTCGAAGACCACCGAAACCCCTCCCCCCTCGGCGTTCGAAGACCTCTGGCCCTCCCCCCTCGACGACCCTCCCCCCTCGGCCCCCGACCCTTCCCCCTCGGCTCGACGACCCAGCTCCCCCCTCGGCGACCTTCCCCCCTCGGCCCCCGACCCTCCCCCTCAGCTCGGCGACCCTGCTCCCCTCCGTCTCCAACTCCCCACCGGCGACCCTGTCCCCCCTCGACGACCCGCTCCACCCCGACTAGGTAAACCCTAACCCTCTTTCGAACATGACACTTTGACACAGTACACTTTGACACAGGACACGACATTAGTTAATTATGTTGTATGAGTGTGTGTTCAAGAAGGGGAAAGCAAGTGTGTAAATGTGAGTGAAGAATGCAGCAAGTGTGTAGGCTGCCTGTGGCATTAGCATTAGGAAAGGAGGGCATGTCACAACCCGATTTCGGTGAATCAATAGTCGTCCCGTGGGCGTGATGCCGTACGAAACTAATTTGCGATCACACAAGGCCTAGTCATAAGGTAATCCGAGACACGAGATCTAAGAGTGTACGCAGACAAATTGATACATATAATAAGTAAAGGAAACTTGATCTTTATTGATAATGAACATCTTTTACAGACTCCGATACAAGACTTATTGCCGCACGGGCTACAACATGACTCGAATTACAAAAGAGTACTCTTTTGTAATTCCTTTATCCTCTTCCAATTTCATTCCCTAACCCTAACCCTAATTTTTTGGAAAGCCATGGCAATGGCGGTGGCGGCGGCCAATTCAAGCTCCGGTCGTTAGGTATCGGTGGCGCCCTTCTCCGGGGGCATCACAGTGAGCGGACCAGCTTCTCCGGTCTCCTCCACCACGAGCTCGCCACATCGACGTGCGGATCGTCTTCTTCGATTCCCTGACGACGAACAACAGCAGCTCGGTGACTCCTTTCGGCGACTCTTTTCCTGTGTTCTTTTTCCTAGCGGTGGCAACAAGCAATAGGCGACCCCTCTCTCGGTGACATCGACGACGCAGAAACTGTCCTTGACTCGGTGAGTTCGGTTGATCGTTTCCTTCTTTCTATTTCTCTAAATTTAATCGATCTACCCATCATTGATCTAAAATTTTAGATCAAACTGAATTGATCCTCTGTTCCGGCTGTCTCTCGGCAGTGCATGGACAAGCGGGCTGCTTCTCTGGCGATTAGTAGAGCACCTTCCTCTGTTGCAGCCGATCGATAGTTGAGGTGAGTTGTCGTGATTCATCAGGGAACCTGCTCGTTTCTTAATTTTTTTCTCGGATCTCCAATTTGAATTGTGCACAAATCCAGATCGGAGACGATCGGTTCAGATTCCTTCTTCACCAATCTCTTGATAATCAACGATGTAGACAACGTGAGCCGAGTAGTCTTCCGAGATCTTGGGTCAGGATTCGAGAGTGTCTAGTGGTGAGTTAAAGTTGATCCTTTTGATTTTGGGACTGTTCTTTATAATTTTGCAATTCGTATCAAGAATTGATCGGAAGTTTGGTTTCCTATTTTTGTACGGGTTATGTTCGGTGTTATGCTTCAGAGAATCCTGGGTTTCACTCGAGCATGAGGAAGCGGAGTCCGAACCCTGGGAGCGTGCCTTTACCAACTGTACAGGTACTGATCTAACTCTCTGATGTTGGAGATACTTTATTTCTGTACTTGTGTTGATTTAAGTCTTGGTCAGATTTGAGGTCAGGACGTAGGGGTGCGATACTCGAACAGGATCGAATCCTGGTGGATTGTTTAGTGTCCAGTTCTTGGTGCGAGTCCTACAGTTGTTCGTGTCCAATAGATTGTCGTGTCCAAGTATCGGTTGTGTCCAGCTTGTGGTCTGTGCAGGGTCGGTTGGAATGGAGTCGGGTGCAAGAAGATGTGGCAGGCTTATGTTGTGTCGTTGGGTTCATTGTGAATTATAAATTTATGTTAAATCATGTGTTCACTTCTTCTCAAATTTATTTATAGTTGTTAATGTTGGTTTGTTTCAATTTTGTTTTTCCTGCATAATTGATTAAGAGTATTTTGAGAATCTCTGTCTTTTGGTGCTAAATGAAAATTTTATAGGTTAACAGAGGGATAGCCGTTAGGCTATAGTATTCAAATATAATTGTACATACCTTCTTATATTGATAGGGGGAGAGGAGACTTGTGATTAAGTTGAATCTACAGGTAGTTTAAGTCAGGTGGACTTTGGCTTGTATAGCTATTGGGTTGGCCAGTGAAAATTTAGGTTTTGTTGTGCAAAGGATGCTTGGGTTTTACTATGCTGATGCTTGGGCGGGAAGTTGGTTTTGAGTGACCTGTTAAGTGCGGTGCATTTGAAGTAAAAGTTTGAATGGATGGCTTATAGGTTACAAGGGCTGGGTTACATTGTATTATTTTGTTTAGCCTTTTGGTTTGGACCAAAGACCGGGCCAGAAGAATTTGGAACAGAAGTAAATTATGAGTTAAGTTTTGGGCATGATGATCATTTTGATCATCCTACTTATTATCATGCAGTAGTATTACTTCTTGTTCCTAGTAATAGTTTAAATATGTACCAAATTGATTAATGCCTATTTTGAGCATCTACATTCTAAAAAGTTATTAATTTTATTTACTAGTTAGTATATAATAATTGACTGAGTAATATATTTTCCTAAAAACAAATTGCCTAATTTATGTTGAATTGTTGATAGATTAACATTGGTCTTAATCTAAAGAGGGTTAGAATATTTTATAAAACATTTTGCTACTGGAAATATTTTTAAACTTAGTTAGTATTTTGTAGTCTAATTAGTATATGTTGTTAAATATTTTGCCAAAAATCTGTATAAGTTGCTATGGAAATATTCCTAATATTTAGACTTTGTATTGTTCTAATTGGCTATCCTTTGACAAATGATTTGGTTAAAATATAGTCTAAGGTATTTAAAAAAAACTAGTACACAATTGCTATAATTTCATTTATACTATTTTGGTAGCAAATATTCTAGTATGTTTCAAACAATAATAGTATTATCTAAATTATATTTTTACTAGGCTTCCTTGCTAGCCAGTAGAAGTAGATTTGGCTGATTTACATAGTGATTGGTTAGTTAAAGTGATATTAGCTAGATTAACATTTTAGAATCTAACCAACTTGTATCAAATTCTTGGCGGACAGACTTATGCTCTACTACTCTCGTGCAACCCAACCAAGGCAAGTACACCGACTCGATCCCTTTACTCTGTATTTCTGTCTTGCTTTATGTTCTCATATTGACACGTTGTACACACGATTGTTCATTATTCATTATTCACCGTTCAACGTTCATTGTTCATAGTTCATCGTTCCTTACTTGTACATTGGGGTGGGAAAATACTACAGATATGTGATCAATCCTATTTTAGTTAGGCATTGACTAATAGCTTAGGTCTCATATCGTACACGTGGGACTCTAAGCCGTACCATTGTTCATTGTTCACTGTTTACTGTTCATTGTTTACCCAACCGGTCACATACTCTGATAGTTATTTCACTTGCATGTTACACTGATAGCATAGTTCATTGTTCAGGATCTGGTATCATAGTTTCATCGTTATTCATGTACTACAGTTTCATGTTCTGTTTTTCGTACTATGGTTTATATTGTCGATTCTTTTCATGCATTTCAGTTTTACTTTGTTTAGTGCTTCTTGTCGGGTTGTACTTTGCTCTTTTCCTGACAGGATACGTTACAGGTATTTTGAGGATATGGTACCACCTTGGGTCAGAGCCCGGAGATGGTGGAGTTGTGTTTCAGGATGGACTTAGAGTTGCAGTACCCTAGATTAGATCTTTTCTAGTTTATTCAGAGTTGTATCATATATATTACATTGAGGATTCAGGATTGTAAAATTTTATTCTGGTTATCGGATTTGTCTCCGGATGATATTGTATCAATAACTGGTAGATTGTGGTGATTCTGGGAACGTGTATAGTAGCTGTGTTGTTTTATATATCTTGTATCTTGGAGTTTTCCTTAGAAATGTAAAGCTTACTTCGTCGTGTCTATCGACGAAGGCTGGGCGTGTCTGACTCATGTCCGATTATTCGGGAGCGGGTCGTGACATATTTTTAGTGGTGGCCCATGCAGGTCAGTCCTAATGGCACTTAGGCTATATAGTGCTATTGGGGAACCTGTTAGACTAAGGAAAACTCATAACAGCATAGGATCCGTGGGAAATGGTTATAGTTATTGAATATAGAGATTGTTTATGCTCATTATTTTCTATGAGGTTGACTATTTTCTAGGTCTTAGCAATCAACGAGTTTTTTTTTCTATTTCAGGATGGTTACCACCAGGAAGACCGCGGATCAGCCGGAGTTACAGGCAGCTCAGATCAGGCTGCACCAGACGTTCCGGTAGATCAGATTCTGCCAGCACCTCCTAGCTTTCCACTGTTACCTTCGAGGATGATGTTTGACGGCGCCCAGGTGATGGCGATGTTCCAGCAGTTTATGGAGGCCCAGAATCACCAGGCAGCACAGTTCAGAGCGACCGTCGTCGATGCACACAGGACTCGAGAGACAGCAGCACCGACACCAGTAGCACCTCCAGCACCACGACTATCGAGACCAGGGACGGCCAAGGACTACCAGAATCTCTGTCCGATGGACTTTTGGGGCAACGAGGGATCGTCTATGCAGACGAATGGCTGGAGAATGCGGAGAGGACCTTGAAGATAGCGCAGATCCCGGATGACTTGAAGGTAGAGGTGGCGAGCATGCGGCTGTTCGACCTTGCCAGAGCTTGGTACCGCGAGGAGCCCCAGTTGGCAGCACAGCTGGTTCTTTGGGCAGATTTCAAAACTCTGTTCAAGGAGAAGTTTTTCCCCGATGTGGAGCGGGATGAGCTTCGGATACAGTTCGAGGCGCTGCAGCAGGGGACCATGACAGAGGCAGAGTACACATCAAAGTTTACCCGACTCAGCAGGTTCGCAGAGAACCTATTCGGCACGTCAGATGAGAGGGCTAGGAGATTCAAGAAGGGCCTGACCAGAGAGCTACGGCATGCAGTGGCTATCGGCCAGGCCACGACTTACTCGAGCATCCTCAAGATCGCTCAGACAGTTGAGAAGGAGATGGACCCTAGGCCCAAGAGGGATAGGGACATCGGCAGCAGCAGTTACCAGGCACCGGCAAAGAGGGTGCAGATACAGACTCAGACGAGGCCAGTTCAACAGGCAGCAGTTCAGCACCGT
>JANAVB010015636.1:0-18327 GCA_029216955.1 Iris pallida
ATCATGTTTTGGCCCGTAGGCTAAATGTCAAGAACCAAAACATGAGCTAAACACGTGCTCGGAGGCTAAACGCCACAAAAGAATAATGTACATATCAAGTGGGAGAATAATAAGAAACCAACTCAGGTACTCTGGTGCTTCGGATAGTCACCATCGAGTAGATGGTACAGAAGATCCCCTGGGCTCCTCTATCAGATCTGGCCAAACAAAACCAGTGGGGTCAGACCCCCAAATAGCAAGTACCACAAGGAGGCCAAACTATGGACTAAAACCAGCAATAGCTAACATAGCAATGGTTAGAGAAAGCAATAAGTAAATGCAGATCGAGACTCGTGCACTACCAATGCACTCATCCTGAGAATAGAAAAGACAATAAGTAAATCATCTTGGAGCATAAAGTAATTGACATGTGACATAATATACAATGTAGTCATGTTTAGTAACGAAATCTTGAGAATATGTAAAATCAATTGATCATGTAAGCATGTGAGTCAGCCGGGTCATGAGAGCATGTTGACTTAGCATAGGGATCACGTAAAGCTTGTGAGATAACTGAACGTGTGAATATGTGGGAACCATACAGAATGACAATGATAGAATGACTTAGGAACTATCCCGGAAGTCAAGTTACAACCCGTAAACCAAACAAGGACCGGGGTTGTAACCTTTCTCCTGAACAGAACTTAGCCTCCAATCAAGGTTTAGCATAAGATCATGTAGAACATGTGAGTACTGAATAGGACGACAATTGATAAGATGACTTGGGAGCTATTCCGGAAGCCAAGTTACAACCCGTAAACCAAACAAGAACCGGGATTGTAACCCTTCTCCTGAACAGAACTCAGCCTCCGATCATTTATCGACAAAAGTAAGGCGTAAACAATAATGTACTGAAATAAACATACGGACACTGTCTAGATAAAATTAGACTAGACTGGACTGACTCCATCCATCAAACACGGCCAAGCAATGAGTACGGCTTGATACGTTAACTAACTATGGTTATCACAAGCCTAGTTACTAATAAGATGTAGTTTTAAAAAATCTAATCCAGTTACCTGCCCTGCAGACTGTCCGAATTATCCAGGCCAAAAAGAAAAGTAAAGATGGATACATCGCCCAGGAGACAAATATATCCAAGATATAATAGTGGGTACATTGTCCAGGAGACAAATGTACCCTATAGACATATAATGGTGGGTACATCGCCTAGGAGAAAAATGTACCCTGTAACATTCGACGGTGCGCTGGAAGTGTGCTCATCATGACAGATAGCTCCAAATCCATTCAAGTTAGGGCTGGGACAAAGGGATTGCAGGTAACCGAAAATTTTTTCCCTCCCAATGATCTAGATAATCAAGCTAGTTGTTTAGTCCTTAATGTTTTCTTGTTGGATTCTGGGTGTGGCATTCTGCCAAATCCATCCTAGACATGATATGCAAGACTTGGCAATACAAGAAAGTGTACTATAATAAGCCATAACAAGAAAATATAATAAGCTGAAAGCTAGGAGTGCGCTACGATAAGCCACTATAGAAAAAATAGGAAGTGCGCCATGACAGGCCACTATCAAGAGTTATCATGTTAAGGTTGCTTGTTAAGAGTGTGCTACGATGGGCCACTAGCATGTTAGCATGTAAAGACATGTTCAAGAGTGCACCACGACGGGTCACCATCATATAAACAAAGAAAGACATGTACCAGAGTGCACCACAACGGATCACTATCTACTATATGTAGAGAAGAGACGTGTAGCATGAGTGCACCACGACGGGTCACAATCATGCTAAGCAAAGAAGAGAAATGGCAACAAATATAGCATGTAAGTAAGAACTTGTCCAAAAAGGGGTATCATGGCATGAAAGAGGGAATAAATAAAGTAACAACTTGGCATAAAAATAATAATTGAATCTGTGCTAGTGTTAGGTGTACAAAGGGTGTACAATCATTTTCTAACTGTACAAGATTATCAAATCATGTTAAGAAATTTATTACAGTCGAAGAAACCTCAAAACGTCAAGTACAGAAAATATGCCAAAAGATCAAAACTATGATTGAAGTTATCAATCACATATAAACTCTAGTTAATATGAAACAAGAAGATTCTTGAAGCTAAGACAAAGATCTACAACTTTTATTTTGGGAGTTAGAAGAAATTTTAGCCACAAATCAGCCAAATAGGACATAAAACAGTCAAAACAGTCAAAACAGCCAAAATATGCACTATGTTGCATTCTGCGGCACTATGTGGCCTTCTGCGGCACTATGTCGCAGGCTACGACACTATACGACACTTTACGGCAGGCTGCACTATGTGGCATGCTGTGCTGTGCGGCACTATGTGACAGGCTGCACTATACGGCAGGCTGCACTATATGGCAGGCTACACTATGTGATAGGCTGCACAATACGGTAGGCTGTACTACACGGCAGACTACGCTGTGTGGCACCATTCATCGTCCCTGTAGTGCCCCATCCCGTTCAGTCAATCAGAGGAATCAAAACGCCAACGGCGTTCGGACTTAGCCTTGCAACGGCTTGCTCGAAGACATCGCTCGGTCAAGGCGACCACTCGCTCAGGTGGGGTAGTTTTGGTGAACTTGCCTCATCTTAGCCTTCACATAATAAATTGCATATTTTTAACTTGCACAAGTAGGCTTGATAATAAAAGAGACGAATCTACATAGCTAAAGTGAATAATCCCGACGGGTCGAATTGAGTTAGAATATGGAAAGGTCCAATGGTCGGCTTAGAGTTGGTGCATTGTAATGCCTGTGGTTCGTATTACGTATTTCTGGAATACGTGTACGTATTTATTCTTGTATTGCATGATTTTCTTGCTTAATTTCCTCCCTGGGCTTGGTTTATTCTTGGCTTGGGTTGGCTTGGTTCGGTTTGGGATTGCTCTTGGTTCATTATGAACCAAGGGGTGAACCCCCTACCTACCACCACCACTCATATTTATTACCTATTCTTCTTCTCTCTCTTCATTAATCTCTTCTTCTTCTTCCATTTGCTCCCTTCACCTACTAGAGAGACAAGAGAGAGGTTTAGGCAAGTACAACTTGCTTCCACAAGAGAGCTTATTTTTATTGTTCTATTAGCTTCTCCTCATGTTTCTAAGACACATTAGAACTTGTCATTTTCTATTTTGAGGCTTAAATTTTTGTAGATCTAGAAATTAGTTATTTTTGGATTTTGGTGGTTTTGATCTATCAAACTTCTTTGTTTTCAAGTTTTGATGGTTCCATGTTGTAGAGAATTTTATTCTACCCAATTTTGACCTTTAAAAAGTTGGATTTGGACTTATTTTGACAAAGTTATGGACTTTTGAAGCTTTGGGTTCAAACCATGGAGTTCTTGCTAATTTGGAGAAGACAGTGAGCAGTGCGCGAGCTTTTTAGCTTACGCCACTGAGTTGTGCACGCTCTTTAGCGCAGTGCAGTCCGACTCATACGCTGCCTTTTGGAGGCGTATGTCTTGCATACGCTGCCTTGACAAGGAGTCGTATGGACCTCATACGCTGCCTTTTGGGAGACGTATATCTTGCATACGCTGCCTTGGCAAGGAGTCGTATGGACCTCATACGCTGCCTTGATGAGGAGTCGTATGGACCTCATACGCTGCCTTGAAGAGGAGTCGTATGGAGTACATATGCTGCCTTTTTGGAAGCGTATGTCTTGCGTACGCTGACTTGAGCGTAGCTTGACCTGAGCGTAGCTTGACCTGAGCGTAGCCTGACTTGAGCATAGCTTGACCTGAGCGTAGCCTGACCTGAGCGTAGCTTGACCTGAGCGTAGCTTGACCTGAGCGTAGCCTGACCTGAGCGTAGCTTGACCTGAGCGTAGCTTGACCTGAGCGTAGCGTAGCTTGACCTGAGCGTAGCCTGACCTGAGCGTAGCTTGACCTGAGCGTAGCTTGACCTGAGCGTAGCTTGACCTGAGCATAGCCTGACCTGAGCGTAGCCTGACTTGAGCGCAGCCTGATTACCCTGGATCTTCTATAGCCCTGTATATTGATATTTTATTAGATATTTAACGTCCATTTTATATCCTTACGCCTTTTGTCCTGAACTTGATAACCATGAATTTACTTGATATGTTTGTAATTGATAATTGAGCATGACGTGATAGTGACCCGTAGTGGTGCACTCCTGACATGACCTGATAGTGGCCCGTCGTGGCACACTCCTGATAAGTACACTTGGCATGATAACCTGACATGATTATCTCGAATAGCTGTTGCGACGGCTACCTGACATGACATGACCTGTATAATTAATCTGGACACCGTGGGCGATTGTGTTTGTATAAATAAACCAGTCCTGTCTTGCATCATGTCTAGGACAGGGACTCCTGAGTACCACGGTCAGGAGTACCTACTAAAATGGACTAAGGCTAATAACTAGATTAATACATTAGTCATTACGAGATTTCCCAGCTACAGGCAATCCCGTTACCTGGGCACGCCTTGGGATCTGTAGCCTGCCGTCGAGTAGGACACATTTCCAGCACACTGTCATGTGTTGCACCCTTCAAGCTACCTAAGGGTACATTCGTTTCCTGGACGATGTACCCACCTGAATTCAACTCTAATCTTTTAACCCGGGTAACCTGGATGGTCTGCAGGGCTTGTGGCTGTGGAATAATCTTACTGCATCTTGTTAGTAATTAGGCTTGTGACAACCCTAGTTAGTTAAAGTATCAAGCAGTAATTCTTGGTTGGCCGTGAAGTGATTGGACGGAGTCTAACCAGTCTAGTCTTGCCCTGATCCTGTTCCAGATTATTGAATGACCAGAATGCTTGTATTTATTTTACCGATAAATGATGAGAATTCCAAGTTCTGTTCAGACGAAGGGTTACAACCTCGGTCCTTGTTTGGTTTACGGGTTGTAACCTGGTTATCCGAATAGTCCCATGGTTATCCCGTCATATATCATCCTGATGTATTTTCTTTATTTTCAGTTCTTACTTTTATTTATATCTTGTGCTGATTGCTGGTTTTAGCTCTTAAGTGAAGCCCCTTTGTGGCACTTGCTCTTTCTGGGGTCTGACCCAGCTGGTTTTGTGTGGCCAGATTTCGGAGCAGCTCCAGAGGATCTACCGACCTTCCAGCCAGATGGTGGCCACTAGACGGAACCCTGGTAACGAGTGGGTTATTTTTGGCTCTCCCACTCTATTGTAAAAATATTCTTTTGAGGCGTTTAGCCGACGAACACCTGTTTAGCTCGGTTGCACTTACTTACTGTCTGCCTACGGGCTGTAACATGATTAACAGATCCTAGGGTTGATCATGTATGACTAAACTCTTGCTAGTCCTAACATTTTGTAACGACTAGCTTCATGATCAGTTGAATATGTAATGTTTGGGACGCCTTACTATTGTATATTTAATGATCATACTTCTTGTAACCTTTAACTTACTTGCTTGTGATTGAGACACTAGGCTTGTTCATGACCTTAAGAGACTGTTGGCTTGTAGATAAACCCTCATGTATCTAGACAGTCGTGACAGTATAGCGAGATGGATTCCATTTCATATACGTAGCTGGCTATGTCTGCCCCCGCTCTCCAGTATTCTGGTTCTGGGGCGTGACATGCATGGTGTGCTTTAAAAATGATACTCGATCCTTCGTCTCGTGGCTTGGGAAAAGGAAAGTTGGTTGAGTAGGCGAAGTTATGAACGTAGCCTAAGTCATAGGCGTCGCCCGCATGAATGCTTCATAAAGCGTGCACGGTCCCATCGTCCAAGGCTTGGCATAGCCTTGGTTCGTCCATGAGTTAAGTTACGTTGAGCGGCTTGTGACCTAAGTCTAGGCACCCGAATGACTTGGTCGTTCAAGTCGAATACGTACACGGCATGATCCATTAAGGCAAAGCTTGACGCAGCCTTTGTTCATTAAGTTGTTGTGAAGTTAAGTTAGGCAAAGTTATGTCGGTCGACCTAAGATATTACAAGTACTGTCCCGCTCTTTCGCGGTTTGTCAAAGTTAAGTAGTCCCATGATCTCCAGGCCCGTCGACTTGGGCAGGAGTGTTGCGTAGAGCATGATTGGCTTAAGGAACGATGCACGGACTTAATGTTTAAGGCACGAGCCACGGTTGATTTAAAGTGAGTTATGGAAAAAAAGGGGCTATCAAATAGTCATTCCTAAGTTGAGTAAAAAGGATATTGCATCAAGGAAGAAGGCTCGCGACCGTGGGCCATCGAGGGATCTCAAGGATAAAAGTCTTGAACTTGGTTTGAAAGAGAGGGTAACACTGAAAAGAAGGATGACTGTGTGAGACGTCAGTTTGAGTCGAGTCTTGCATGGTCATGGACAACTTATCGACAAGGACAATGTTTCTTCGAGCGACAACCCTGGGCCACGGGACCGACTCGGCCTAGGAGGAAACAGGGTATAGTCATATATAAGGTTTTAGCACGGGTTAAAGCGGAGGCTTGCAACGGAGCTAGCTACTTGCGTTGAAAGGTCCCCGATTTAACAAAGCTATACGTCGCAGGATAGCTTGTTATACTAGTGGCCAAGTTCATATAGATGTCGACAAAATAGCGGTTATCCGCGTGTATGCCTTTGGATTGAGTCGAGTTGAATGTGTGTACAAGTTGGAACACAAAGTTTGGGCCTAAGATTTGGCTTCAACATAGGCGTCGTGCTTCGGCACGAGATGTGGCGTCGAGTCTCAAGTGTTGACATATGAGTTGCATATGTTGGGTTGAGTTGTTCGAGTTTAAGTCAGGAGATGCCGCAAGACAAAGTCGGTCGAGTGACATTTAGCCCACAAGTCCTGATTGGGTCAGTTGGTGATTGAAGTAGGAAGGGCCGCGAGGCGACGATATGGTTAAGTCTCACTGAGTGGCGAGGCATGGCCTTAGCAAGGGTTTGTAGCACGGTCACATGGAAAAGGAGTCTATCGTACAGTTGTGTTTCTGATTTTGGGCCGTAAGACAAACATGACTTGATAGATTAATGTTGATGTTGCAAGCACGGGATGGTTTAGAGACACAAAATAGGCCAAGGCATTTGTCCTAAAACTGATCCTAAGGCAAGAGTAGGAAGACAATCATAAAAGGGACTATGTTGCACAAAGTAAATCAAACGTGTTGGTTTTGTATGGGTGGGCAAGGAGCTCATTCCACCAGTACAGTTGAGTACTGACACCCACATAGTTTTCATGTGCAGGCACAGGTAGAAGCTCGTGGCACGGAGCTCGCTTAGATGTGTTGAGGTACGGAGTTCCTTGGCGATTCGAAGCGTGCGGCCGCATGGTGTCAAGACTTATATGGGACATAATGTATGGACGTCGCCTTCCAAAGCATCTGCTGGCTCAAAACATGTAATGAGAGATGAGAGAGAGCTGAGTGACTTGTAATATGAGATGAGTGAGCTTGAGAGACTTGTAATCTTGGCCTTGTGCCCTATTGTAACCTTTGTTTCAATATCAATAAAAGAGTGTTTTGAAATGACTTATGTTTAGCTTCAAATTCTGCTGCTATTATTCAATGTCTCTGCTTGGGACTTCTGTACGACGACCCCGTTACAGCCGCTGAAATCGTTCGTTATGGAACCCGCCTTACACGAGCACAACCTAGGATCGTGCGACATCACGCCTTTGCGAGGACGATCGCTCATACGGGAGCGGGGCGTGACATAATGGTATCAGAGCACGACTTTACGTCCTTGGACTATCGATTGAATTCTTTAACTCCATTGTTTCCGCAAACTCTGAATTGTTGCTTCCGCATGTTAATATCGTTGGTGTGCTCTCTCTCAAATGTTCCACGGGATGTCCATACAATAAGTCTAACTATTTTGTAAAACATAGGAGAACAGTTTTTGACAAAAAACAAAAAGATGGTTTGCGTAAGCACGGTTGGCTAAGTCGGGCTGGGCATATACACCAAAGTCGCATCGACCTTAGAAAATTCGAGTACGAGATTCGAATTATGTTGGACGAGAATGAGTTAGACTTGATTGAGTAAATAGGATGATTATCGATAGGGGTGCTATCGAACGACGATGTTATCGTCGATGTGATATAGGTGAGCGTGCTTAAAATTTAAGGAATCGTTCGAAAGGAAATTCGAGGAGATAGAATTGTGAATCGAATGATAAGTTGAGGATTTGTTGAATGACTTCATCCCTGAGTGGTGTATGCGATAGCCTCAGGATGTCGATCGATCGATTGAGGATTCGGGTGTCGATGAGTCTATCAGCAAGCGTCGTACATATGCAAAGCCTTAGATTGAGTGAGTTGTTGTCATAAAGTTTGATAAGTGGATTCGAACAACCTAGAAATTGACGCGCACGAAACGTGCACGGGATTGAGGATGGTGCGAGTATGAAACGCGAAGATGATTTTGTAGATAAATTAAATCGAGGAAAATCTAAGGTGTAGCGAACGGATGACTTGATCAAAGAAATTGATACGGATTGTATATGAAAAGTTAGCACGACAGGTAGATAGCGTGCATGAAAGGTTTGATTTTGAAGTTACGCGAATGACTCTAAGGATTGGATTGATTGTTGCTCGATGATTGAGTTAACAAAGGGACGATGTGAATTGAAAAAATGCATTGGTCGATGACTTAAGATAGACGGACGAATATACGTGATTTTAGATTTGAACGAATTGATGTTGTGAACGATTTGAGGGATAATGATCAAACTTGAATTGAATGTCGAGGAGATTATCAAGTCGGACGATAGCATCATTCGCATGACTCAAAATTGGTTGCAAAGGAAGATCGCCAGGTTACGCATATCGTCGATGGTATTGAGGCGTATTAAAGATCGATATGCGATAACTCGGTGATACTCTGACTCGGCGAATGACGATCATGCAAGTGTTATTATTCGGTTGGATGCTATACTTAGGATTTTGATTGAGATAAATGTTGGATAAAAATGATTGTGTCTTGATGGTTATGCGGATAACCACAGCGTCGACATTCTTGTCTTGCGCGAGCACAACTCCAGCCTCGCACATACGTCGCGTCGGATTTGGGGCGATCATTCCGCGTGAGCGCTGGCATGGTGATTCATGTCGCGGGAATGATCAAACTCAGAAAATCAGGACGCGATAACTTTGATTGTCTCAACTTGTTGGCTTGATGCGAAGGTGAATTCGAGGATTTGTAGGACTTGTGATTGCCGAATGAAATAAGCCTGAGGATTGGGTAGGTCCAATCCGCGTATCGGGAATGAATTAGTCTAGACATAAAATAAAAGTTACGTCCCGATAAGGATAATCATTCCGCGGGAGAATGCATGGTGATTCATGCCCACCGTGGATAATCTGGCTCACGTAAGATCGGGGCACAACGTATTGTTAAGTCAGATGACCTTGTGATCGATTTCGTGAATTAGGATAAATGACTTAGGGAGTATGGAATGTGAATTACGGTTTAGCGATGAATTATGTCATAGCGTGCTTGACTTGGAAGGATTGATAGGCGTATTATGTCGAACATGTTCGAAGAAATGGACTATACGAAATGGCTTGATGAACAAAGCGATATTGATATGTCAAGGAATTGGTTGAAACGTGAGTTATCGTAGGATGGCTTTGCTGAATGACTCGGACCCCATGTGACAAATGTTGGGATGTGTGTAGGCAATCTATGCTCGAAGTTTAGAAATTGGAGTGATACGAGCTGGCTAGAAAACCCCGTACTATCAATTTGGTTTGACCTTAGGATGGGGTCAGTGTTGATATTGTTGTTTGGAAACTATGATTCCAATACTAGCGGAAAGACATAGCCTAGCGGTTAGGCAGACGTCCGAGTGCGAAGTGGTAGGATTTGTGGAGGCACCACTCGCGAGTATCAGTTGACATGCATATATATCAGGGATGCCCGAATATGTGCACGATCCGACTCGAGTGGTGATGGTGGATTCTCTATCATGAGGCTTGGCTAAAATGTATGTATTTTAGGGATGCCTGGAATATGTGCACGATCCAACTAAGTGATAAGTTGAATCAAGTGAGACTTGAGGAACGGGAAAGTGTCGAGGATTTTGAAATAGTGAGTTTCGAAGAAATGTTGATGGTAATACGATCATTGAAATGAGACGAGTTTGAATGTTGGTTGATCGGTTGGTATGCCTTACGACTAAGTTAGCGATAAGCACGAGCGTTGCTCGGATTGAGGGAACGCATAGGTGTAGTGTGTGCGAGAAACGTAGGATGTTGAATCAAGTTATAAGCTGATAAGAGTACTCAGTAAGTTTCGAGGACGAAACTTTTTCTTAGTGGTGTATGATGTAGTGTCCCGTCCCGCTCAGCCAATCGGAGGAATCGAAACGCCAACAACGTTCGAACTTAGCCTTGCAACGGCTTGCTCGAAGACATCGCTCGGTCAAGGCGACTGCTCGCTCAGGTGGGTAGTTTCGGTGAACTTGCCTCATCTTATCTTTCACATAATAAATCGCATGTTTTCAACTTGCACAAGTAGGCTTGATAATAAAATAGAAGAATCCACATAGCTAAAGGGAATAATCCTGACGGGTCGAATTGAGTTAGAATATGGAAAAGTCCAATGGTCGGCTTAGAGTTGGTGCACGGCGTGCTTTGAAAATGATACTCGATCCTTCGTCCCGTGGCTTGGAAGAAGGAAAGTTGGTTAAGTAGGCGAAGTTATGAACGTAGCCTAAGTCATAGGCGTCGCCCGCATGAATGCTTCATAAAGCGTACACGGTCCCATCGTCCAAGGCTTGGCATAGCCTTGGTTTACCCATGAGTTAAGTTGCATTGAGCGACTTATGACCTAAGTCTAGGCACCCGAATGACTTGTTCGTTCAAGTTGAATGCGTGCACGGCATGATCCATTAAGGCAAAGCTTGACAAAGCCTTTGCTCATTAAGTTGTTACGAAGTTAAGTTAGGCAAAGTTATGTCGGTCGACCTAAGATATTACAATGACCGTCCCGCTCTTTCACGGTTTGTCAAAGTTAAGTAGTCCCACGATCTCCAGGCCCGTCGACTTTGGCAGGAGTGTTGCGTAGAGCATGATTGGCTTAAGGCACGATGCACGGACTTAGTGTTTAAGGCACGAGCCACGGTTGATTTAAAGTGAGTTATGGAAAAAGGGGGGCTATCAAATAGTCATTCCTAAGTTGAGTAAAAAGAATATTGCATCAAGGGAGAAGGCTCGCGACCGTGGATCGTCGAGGGATCTCAAGGATAAAATTCTTGAACTTGGTTCGAAAGAGAGGGTAACACTGAAAAGAAGGATGACTGTGTGAGATGTCAGTTTGAGTCGAGTCTTGCATGATCATGGACAACTTGTCGACAAGGGCGATGTTTCCTCGAACGGCAACCCGAGGCCACGGGACCGACTCGGCCTAGGAGGAAACAGGGTATAGTCGTGCATAAGGTTTTAGCACGGGTTAAAGCGGAGGCTTGCAACGGAGCTAGCTACTTGCGCTGAAAGGTCCCCGATTTAACAAAGCTATACGTCGCAGGATAGCTTGTTATGCTAGTACCCAAGTTCATATAGATGTCGACAATAGCGGCTATCCGCGTGTATGTCTTTAGATTGAGTCGAGTTGAATGTGTGTACAAGTTGGAACACAAAGTTTGGGCCTAAGATTTGGCTTCAACATAGGCGTCGTGCTTCGGCACGAGACGTGGCGTCGAGTCTCAAGTGTTGACATGTGAGTTGCATATGTTGGTTGAGTTATTCGAGTTTAAGTCAGGAGATGCCGTAAGGCAAAGTCGATCGAGTGACATTTAGCCCACAAGTCCTGATTGGATCAGTTGGTGATTGAAGTAGCAAAGGCTGCTAGGCGGCGATATGGTTAAGTCTCACTGAGTGGCGAGGTATAGCCTCAGCAAGGGTTTGTAGCACGGTCACATGAAAAAGGAGTCTATCGTGTAGCTGCGTCTCTGATTTTGGGCCGTAAGGCAAACTCGACTTGATAGGTTAACGTTGATGTTGCAAGCACGGGATGGTCTAGAGACACAAAATAGGCCAAGACGTCTGTCCTAAAACTGATCCAAAGGCAAGAGTAGGAATACAATCATAAAAGGGACTATGTTGCACAAAGAAAATCAAACGTGTTGGTTTGTATGGTGGGCGAGGAGCTCATTCCACCAGTATAGTTGAGTACTGACACCCACATAGTTTTCATGTGCAGGCACAGGTAGAAGCTCGTGGCGCGGAGCTCGTTTAGATGCGTCGAGGCACGGAGTTCCTTGGCGATTCGAAGCATGCGGTCGTATGGAGTCAAGACTTATACGGGACATAATGTATGGACGTCGCCTTCCAAAGCATCCGCTGGCTCAAGACATGTATTGAGAGATGAGAGAGAGCTGAATGACTTGTAATGTGAGATGAGTGAGCTTGAGAGACTTGTATCTTGGCCTTGCGTCCTATTATAACCTTTTTTCCAATATCAATGAAAGAGTGTTTTGAAATGACTTATGTTTGCTTCAAATTCCGCTGCTATTATTCAATGTCTCTGCATGGGACTTCTGTGCGACGACCCCGTCGCAGCCGCTGAAATCGGCCGTTATGGAACCCGCCTTGCACGAGCGCAACCTTGTCTCGTGCGGCATCACGCCTTAGTGAGGAGGATCGCTCATACGGGAGCGGGACGTGACAGTCCCTGCCAGAACCAGGACAGATGAACATAGAAGATGTCTAATACTTGCTTTGGCCATAACTTCCTCAAAACAAGTCGAAATCTAACTTTTGAAAGGTCAAAATTGTGTAAAATCAAATTCTCTACGACATGGAACAATTAGTTTTCCAAAACAAGTAAGTTTGATAGATCAAAATCCAAGAAAACCGAAAATAAAGTAAACTTAGGTCTTGAAGAATTTATCCACCAAAATAAAAAATGCTAAGTTCTAAAGATGCTTAGAATCATGTAAGGAAGAGTTTAGAACAAACAAAATAGCATTTTTCCAACATTTGACAAGATGTACTTGCCTTATGTTGAAGGAAAAAATGAAGAGGAAGAAGATGAAGAGAATGAAAATAATGGAGGAGAGAGAAGTTTGGGTTTTATACAAAACCATCTCATCTCAAACCAACTAAACCAAACCAAGTTGAACTAAACCAAATTAAACCAAGTCAAAATTAAACTAAAGCAAGGCTAAGAAGACAAGTCAAAATATAGGTCACCTGACAAAGGCCAGAATTCCGTATACGTATACTAAAAATAATATAGCAGAAAATGGGAGTGACAGGCATGCCATCGATATACACTGGTATACTGGCGGTATGCCGGTCAAGGAAAAAATCTATAAGTTGAAAAAATTTAAAGCGTTCCAAAAATCAAGAAAATACAAAACATAGTACAAAAATATGTATCCGTATAAAATACCGATACTATGAGACGAGTCTCACAGGGTCGGTAGAATTTTTGTGATCGATTTGAGTCTAATATATCTATAGTTTCGACTTTTGTGCCACTTAAGATAAACTAGCACATGGGAACCCAATTGAGTGGCACACCAATGACATGTGCATAGTAGGCTCGAAATGGGTCAAAATCATATATTGGATCAAATGATTTGGATCGAAGTTGGGTCTTCTTTGCTAATTGGAAAGCTAGTCAAATTTTACGGTAGAGACTAAAATGACTATTTTACCCCTAAAGTTGCACATGAAAAAATATAGCACAAGGGAACACGTTTGGATGGGACATGATATATCAAACTGAAGGTGGACTCGTCTAGAATACAATGATGGGGTTAGATTTGAGAAATTGATAATTATTGTGCTTCAAAAATTAAAACTACGAAAAGTAATCTATAGTCATAATTAAAAATAAAAATCTAATTTAATAAATTGAAAACATATAAAATAGAAAAAAAAAATTCTAAAAAAATCAGGGTCCTTACACCAATTTATCCGAGATAACCAACCCCCGTATAACGAATGCCAAGCACAAAAAAGTCAACGTATATGGTTGGTTACTACATCACATGTACAAATCTCAATCTATATAACTCAGGTAAAATTACAAGATTAATAAAAACTAATGTTGAACCATTGCCCTAATAGGTTCAACCCCCTCACCACACTCAAGAAGAAAAGACAAGAGATTATGACTTGAAATAACTCACCCTACCTATAGCAATCTCCTTGAATGAATGTATCGACTCCTCAGTTATATCTCCTCTTTTTTCTATCTTGGATGGCGAGCCCTAAGAGAAAACTATGGACTTTGTCTTAGAACTCCTGTGAAAAAACACCCTAAATCTTCACCTTGTGCTCTTCCTATTGCCTCCACGCTCAACACATATACAGTTGAGAAACCCTATTTTAGGTCATAGAAATTCCTAAAGTAGGAAACCCTAAAATAGGAAATCTTATTACTAAAATAAGAGACCCTATTTTAGGTCATAGGAATTCCTAAAATAGAAAATCCTATTACTAAAATAAAAATACCCTATTTAAGGTGATAAGAAATCCTAAAATACTCTAGTATTAATTATGGATGTCCAAATCAAATCAAATCAAATATTTTACCAGATTTAGGCCCAGAAATATATTATTACCAAATCTAGACTAGACCCAACAATCGGGGTAGAGAACGTCATTGAAGCAATAACGATTGTAGTTTATGATAGCATCCAAACTAAAAGACCCATGTAGGGTGGGTGGGTGTTAGGTGGGTTAATTTATAGCTAGACCTATGATTATGAACAATGAATGTCAGTCTAAGGAAGTCATGAATGATCATGGACTAGGCTTATGATTCATCTGGTTAAGCTCAAATTCGAGTCAAACGCCCGAGTTACACCCCTAATGCCCGAGTTGCACCCCTAATATTTGTAGCTAAACACATTAGTGCATACCCTTGTCTAAATTGGCACAAACCCTAATAATTTCCTTGTATTATAAGTATGTGTTAATAAGAGAGACCATATCTACTCTTGCGCTACAAAATAGTCCCACTCAAAAGGGTATTGGTTCGTAAATATGGGTAGTGAAGTGAGTAGAAATCTGGATTTAGCTCAAGAAGAGGCAAAATCCAGCTTTTGGTTGCAATGAGGAGAATGGAAGAATTTAGATGGCGGGATGGAAACAATAAATCTTGTTTGTCCCTAATTCCTCATTTTGATATCTTATTTTTGAAAGTGATTTAGGTTCTCTGAAGTGGGAATTCCTTTCTTCTTCCAAAGGAGATCTATTTTCACCGACCAGGATTTGCGGTTCCCCAACTCTCATTGCTATAGACGACATCTACGCCCTCAAGCGATAAGGGATTCGGGGGAGCTCGACTCGAGGTAGTAGAGACGGGCAGAGGAGGCGGGGCACCAAGTCTGAAGGAAAAGGATGGAGGAAACAGAGGCGCGGACGCTCATGGTTGTAGTGCCCCATCCCCTTCAGCCAATCGGAGGAATCAAAATACCGATGGCGTTCGAACTTAACCTTGCAACGGCTGCTCGAAGACTCGCTCGGTCGAGGCGACTCCTCGCTTAGGTGGGGTAGTAGTTTGATAAACTTGCCTTATCTTAGCCTTCATATAATAACTCGCATGTTTTCAACTTGCACAACTTAGGCTTGATAATAAAAGAGACGCATCACATAGCTAAGAGAATAATCCCGACGGGTCGAAATGTGTAGAACATGGAAAAAAGTCTCATGGTCCATAGAAGTTGGCTCAGCGTGCTTTCAAAATGACACTCAGTCCCGCGTAAATACTTGATAAAGCATGCACGGTCCCGTCGTCCAAGGCTTAGCATAGCCTTCTTATGTCCCGTGGGTTAAGTCGTATTGCACGGCTTGTGGCTTAAGTCTAGGCACCCAAAGAACTTGGTTGTTCAAGTCGAACGCATACATGGCACGTTCTCTCGATACGAAGCTCGACGCAGCCTTTGCTCGTCAAGTCGTTGCACAATTAAGTTAGGCAAAGTTATGTCGGTCAATTTAAGCTATTTCTAGCATTGTTCCGCTCTATCTGTGGTTATCAAGTCGCTTAGTCCCTCGAGAGCAAGGCTCTTCATATAGTATGTGACTTGAGCGATAGCGTCGCCTAGAGAATAAGGTCTGTCTAAGGCACGAGCCACTGTTGGTTTAGTAAAAATTATGCCACGGATAAAGGAAGTCCACGTGACTGATTGTCGTCGAGATTGGTCCCTCTACTTGGGAGTCTCGATAAGTCTCGATAAGTAAGAACGTGAGATCGGTCCCGCTACTTGGGAGTTTCAATAAGTATCGATAAGTAAGCATGCGAGATCGGTCCCGCTACTTGGGAGTCTCGACAAGAAAAAGTCACGAGATCGGTCCCGCTGCTTGGGAGTCTCACTAAATCTCGATAAGGAAGCACGCAAGATCGGTCCCGCTACTTGGGAGTCTCGATAAGGAAAAGTTACGAGATCGATCCCGCTACTTGGGAGTCTCGCTAAGTCTCGATAAGGAAGCACACGATCGGTCCCACTACTTGGGAGTCTCGATAAGTCTCGTTCACGAGATCGGTCATGCTACTTGGGAGTCTTGATAAGTCTCTATAAGCAAGCACGCGAGATCGGTCTCGCTACTTGGGAGTCTCGATAGAAAGATGGAAAGCATGGTCATAGTTAAGAAAGGACTTGGTAGATCAAGTTGAGTCTTGCATGGTCATTGGACAACTTGCGTGCAAGGGAAAAAATTTTCGAGCAATCCCGGGGCACCGGGTTCATGTCGGCCTAGGAGGAATTGTAGATATTATACGGCCTTCATCGACGGTACGACTCGATTGAAGTGAACCGATACAATATAGGCTACGGGTCATTCGGTGGGAGCTCGTACCTCACCACGCGAATGGTCACCGTATGCATAAGATCCAGGATAGCTTGACATTGCTAGTGACCACTCATATAGATGTGTCGACAAGAGCGGCTATCCGCGTGTATGTCTTTGGATTGCGTCGAGTACTAGCAGGTTACAAGTTGGGTCAACAAGTTATGCTTATGACAAGCGCTAACCTTGAGTCGGCACGAGTTAGGTGTGCATGGTTGTAGCACCAATTCTAGAGCCTAAGAGTTGGCTATAGCAAGGATACGTGCTTCACCATGAATATGGCCTCGTCTTGAGTTAAATCAGGAAGGGCCGTAAGGCAAGTTGATTAAGTATAATTGATACTTGGGAGGCACGGCCTCGGTCTTAAGCATGATCATGTCTATCGGTACGACCAGCACGAGTCATCCCCTTGACGTCATTGGCACGAGAATGGTCTAGAGGCACATGAAAGAATTAAAAGTCTTGGCACGGTCGAGTTGTAAGCTTCCACTCGGCAAGGAAACCTTGAATACATTGAAGTCACGAATAGAGTATAGCACGACCCTGTCGTTGCGTTACCAAGTATAGGCCAAGGCGTCGTTGTCTTAAAACTGATCCTAAGGCAAAACTAGAAAGATAATCAAAAAGGGATTAAGTTGTACGATGTAAATGAACGTGTCGGTTTTGTATGGGTGGACGAGGAACTCACTCCACTAATACAGTTGAGTACTGACACCCATACAGTTTTTATGTGCAGGCGCAGGTAGAAGCTCGTGGCGCTGAGCTCGCTTGGATGCATCAAGTACAGAGTTCCTTGGAAATTTGAAACGTACACGCGGGGACTGAAGACTATACGGGACATAGTGTATGGACATTGCCTTCCGAAGCTTCAGCTGGCTCAAGCATTGTATCGAGAGATGAGAGAGAGCAGAGTGACTTGTAAAATGAGAAAAAAAGTGAGCTTGAGAGACTTGTATCATGGCCTTGCGCCCTATTGTAATCTTATTGTTCAATATCAATAAAGAGCACTTTTGAATAACTTGTGTTTTGCTTCTAAATTTTGCTGTATGTTCAATATTTCCGCTTGGGACTTCTGTACGATGACCCCGTCGCAGCCGTTGTAATCGGCCATTATGCCTTACACGAGTGCATATCTAGTCTCGTACGACATCACGCCTTAGCGAGGACGATCGCTCCTACGGGGCGGGGCGTGACAATGGTGGTGGTGACCGTGTCTGGTAGTGGTCATGAAGGAGACGATGACGACGGGGGAGATGGTAATGACGGTACAAAGAAGAGGGAGGGGAGGCTGAGGGGAATGCGATCGCGGAGATGGGTTCATGACTGCCATTGAACTTCACAAAATTAAGAAGAAGAAGAAGAATTGAGCATGAGAGAGGGAGAATGAGTGGAATGGTTGTTGTGAATCATGAGGTATTATGAGAGAGAAAAGTCTTTATTACAATAATAATAAGCATTAATAATAATAATAATAATAGGATGTCTTTATTGGCACCTATAAAATGTTATTATGCACTCCTCTTTAATTTTCTATCATTAAATTTCAATATGTCCCTACAATAACATTATTGGCATTCCTAAAATA
>JANAVB010015637.1:0-58956 GCA_029216955.1 Iris pallida
ATATATATATATATATATATACACACTAATACATACCAATCACCCATATATATATATATTATATATATTATATATATATATATATATATATATATATATAATGACACTAATATCTAATACCAAAATGTATATATATCATATATATATATATACATATATATATACAAAACCTATTATATATTACATATATAGAGAGAGGGAAGAAAGAGTGAAAGAGAATGAGATAGAGTGAAAGAGATAGAGGGATAGGCTGGACAGGAATGGGGGGAAGGGTGTTCTCAGATTCCTGAGAACAGGAATCCAGTCCCCAAACACACACACACACAGTACATATATACATATATATATGTATATATATACCACTATAATTATACACAACCATATACCCTCAAATCTCACCTACACTCACACATACATATACACTACATATATATATACTAAAAACATACTAATACATGTATAATCATATTAAAATTAGATTTGAAATTCACTTTTGAAAACTGGGAATAATATCCCAAAACTGGAAACAGCACTGTGCATTCGATAATAGGGTAAACCCAAATACACACGCTAAACCGAGCTAGGACTCGAACCTATAGGTTGGTAACTGATGCCCCACATGCATACGTGTCGTAGGTGTCCCTAGGTGTCCACCACGACACGACACGGCGTGTCCAAGTGTCTAAAAACACAATCGGGTAACACAGTACACACACACACAAATACAGTGTCGTGTACATGTACAACTAGCTCTAGGACACGACACACACGTCCTCGTGTCTCGTGGTCGTGTCCCTAGGTTCGCCTAGGGTCAGGCTAGGTGTCAGTGTGTCTGTACGGTGTCCACGTGTCGCCGTGTCCAAATGGGAAGCCCGTATCAGAGCCCAATTTTCACGTGTGTGCTGTCAGTGAGTGACCAGTGCAGAGGCGATTTCGTGTCCGATACGACACGATAAGCCACGAAACTTGGGGGGCATGTTCGCAGACATTGCCTCCGTATCCATGCCAAATTTGGCGTGTCGACGTGGCGTGTCGTGTCCGAAATTAAGGTCGAGTAGCAGGGGAGCGTGCACAGTCTCGTACAGCGATGCAAGTATCTCGTGGACACGACACGAGCCACGTGGGGCCTCGTGGTCACGTCCACGTGTAGCCCCCAAGTTGGGCTACACACTCGTGAACACGAGGTGTCCACGACTCGTGTCCGCGCGACACGAAGGCCGTGTCAGTGAGTGTTTAACACTGTGTGCAGTGTAGTGTGCGATCAGTGCGCGTCGGATTTCTCGTCCGACACGACACGAGAGTGTCTCAAATTCGAGAGGGGGCTTGTCAGAGGATGCCCCCTCCTCTGTGCCAAGTGGCACGTGTCCACGTGTCCAATTCGTGGAGAAAACAGTATCGGGTAGCAGGGGATTAAAGTGTACACAGTGTGATGTTTAACAGTGTGTTCGTGTCCAATTTGGACACGGACACAATACGATTTCGTGCTCAGTCCACTTGGGTTGTAACCTACAAGTCCAGGGCTACACAAAAATGTAATTTGTTTTGGAAAAACACAAAAACCAATCCTTTGTGGCATTTCATCAAACAAGGGTTTATAGCCTAGGATACGTGTCCGATATGGACACCAAACCAACTCTAGTTTTCACCAAACTTAGCCTACAGTTGGGGTATACCTATATGCATGCATTTATGAAGAAAAATCAGGATATTAACTAGGTTTATGGGTATTTACCTATTTGAGTGAAAACTCAAAAAAACACCAAGTAGGGAGGGTGTCCTCTTCTCTTGGTGATGCCCAAAGCTCCACAAATCCTTGATAGCAGGCCCTAACTAGTATCCTCTAGTGTAGGGGAGTCCAATGCAAGAAACTAGAGGTGATTTGGATCAAAAATGATCAAGTTATCAAGGTTTGAAGAAAAGGGAATTTTGTAGGATTTAATTCATGTAAAAATGGTCATGAATGAATACAATGGGTTAATATAGGATGGTGGCTGCTAGGGGGGGTGTCTTGGCCGGCCATGGCAAGGGGGGTGTCTTGGCCTTTCCTTCATGGTGAAGGCAAGGACTTTCTTGCCTAGGTTTGGATATTTTGAGTAATTCATGCAAAATATCACATATAGAAATATCTAGATATTTATCCTACTTTAATCAAAGACTAATATCTATCCTCAAGCCTCTAGGTTAGTAGCTAACCTCTAGATTAGTGCTAAACTAGGTTAGGGACTAACATGACACTAATCAATAATTAAATAATAATAAAAACACATAAATCCAAATAATTCTAAATAAATCCTAAAAATTACCAAAATACCCCTTTAGGCTAAAAAGTCCTGATTTGATGTTCTAAGCCTATGGCTAAGCTCACATGGTCATGGCAACTTCTAGTTTAAGGAATAACTAGGGTTTACACTAAATTATACTAACAAAATCACAAAGTCATAAGTCATGACTTTGAAAATAGTTTTAAATAACTAAAAATCACCAAAATCATATCATGACCAAAATACCATTAATAAATAATAAAAATAATAAAATTTTAAAAATACCCTAATTTCAAAAATAGGGTGTTATAAGTCTACCCACCTTAAAATAATTTCGTCCTCGAAATTTAGATGGTCGTACACCTCCTAGGTCAGACCTCCAACAATCAGGGTCGAAGCTACTACCTAGCAACATACAAGGTCAACAAGCAAAATATGGGTAGTAGACCTATACTGGGTCATGTCCAAAAATTAGCTGACAGTTTTAGGTCATAAGGTGTCCTAAATCCAAATCGAAATCAAAAGTAACTATATGGGGTAAATCAGGATGGTGCCTCGGGTCAGGAAAATCGTACTAAGTAAATAAAGCACACAGTGGTATGCCTGAGTGGGACACTAAGGTCATGGGTATAGAGTGTCATGTCTAGGTCATGTATGTGAAGTCAGTTTTGAGAAAACAACGAGTCTTGTGCTCCTAATTTAAAAGTCACGGTAACGTGTCCACGATGATCATATTTTAGAGTGGGAAAGGTCTATGGCCTAAATAGAACCAAAATCGTGATGAAATAGTAGTGTAAAGGGCAGGTTAAATGGGACAGTCCTGGTCATAGGTATAGACTAGGAAGATAAGGAAACAATAAATCACAGGGCTAAAAGGGTTACCATTCTATGGTCAGAGCTACTCTATCAAAAAGGTATAGCATATACATTAATTTATTTAAGAGAAAATCCTTGAGAAAAGAAGTTATTCAAGGAATTATATTAATAGCTAAAGCTACTCCTACTCCTACTCCTACTCCTAAGTAAGTGATGAAGAAACAAACAATCGACAAAAACAAAAGAACTACCAGGTCAAAACTGATCACTAATAAAGAACATGTAGAAGCAAATGGGATTGGATTTTAAGATAGATATAATGAAGCAAGGTGGGAAATCAATAAAATTAAGTATGAGCACGAGCATCCAATGATGAAGATCCAGGTCATGATAAATTTTAATTCAACTGGATACGAATACGAGGTTCACAGGCGATTAAAATAATTCTAAGGAGAATTGTCAAGGCTGTTGCGGACAAGATTATAGGGCAAGTTTAACTGTCTCCATCCACGTAGATTAATATATGAAAAAGCGAACCAAAACGCAATAGGTTGATCAGACCATCATGTGCCGGTTCTGATTAGATATTATGTTAGTAGGTGTACATCCAATAAAATATATCATGATCAAGCTCGAAAAGGATAAGCTGGTAAAACTAAGGATAAATTTATAGAATAAGATATAAGTAAGGGTAGAAATAATGAAGGAAAATACACAGTCCAAGATCCTTAACCAATCGGGTCAAGCATTCAAGATAAGGTACAAGGTTAAGTATTCAAGGATTCAAGTAGAACACCATTACATGCCAGGTCGAAAGAATTGAACCAAGGTGGATTTCAAATTGAAATAAGAATAAATTTAGTATCACGGTAGAGGTTATAGTTTAGCCATTTGACCAGAAAATCATATCAAGAAAATAGAGTACAAGGAGACGAGTTTTAGTAGGATATGGAATACCTACATGAAGGTAGGCTAGTCTAGGTCTTACATGTGAAGTCTGTTGGGAGGGTAACAGCTAGTATTATACTCTGAATATCTAAGTCACGGTAAAGGACGTCCAATGATCTAAAAAATAGAAAGTGGGAGTTCAAGACGTGACAATTGATGCAAAATTAAGGAAGATCAAATTAACCCATGGAATAAAATTAATTAGGAATCCAGTAAATAATTTAGGAACACAGCCATAGGGATAGATAGGCTACTAGATGAATATAGTTAGGGTTCGATCAAATCAAAGGTCAAGGTTAGAAGGTCTCAATAAAGTCTTTATTTGAGGAAATGTCGAGTAAGTCAGGTTTGGGATACAGTCACATAGTTTGGTAGAAGGAGTTAAGCAAGATACAAAAATAGAGGGGACCGTTCATTTCAATGGAAAGCAATTAGCAAGAGGATTAGATGGCAAGAAACAGATGAGAGTTTTCTCATAATGTGATTGAGTACCCTAAAATAAAAGATATTAATCTAACACAAAGAAATTAAAATCAACAACTACAAAAATTTCAAAATCATCAACTAACACCAGGATTCAAAGTTCTATAGTGAATCCTCCGAAAATCAAATTCAATCAAGGGAAAAGGAGTTTAAATCGTAATTTCAAATAAGATTCTCAAGGGTCATCCCAGGAATCTCTCAAGGTATCCTAACAATGATTGAGTATCCTCTCTCACTAAGCCTATTCCTCCAATCCTATCACAGGCTGTAGTGATACTCTAGTTCGAATATCACTACATAAACTCGACCTGCATGGGCCACCACTAAAAACGTGTCACGACCCGCACCCTAGAGTAAGGGCACGAGAAGTGGGTACGTCCAGCCTACGCTGCAGTGTCGGCGGTAGAACGCTGTCCTAGGTCAATCATCTAACAATATAAAGTACCTGTACAGTTTATACTCTCCGAATGGAGGTAACATCACAACATACAGTCTCAATCACATCTAAGGTAGAAGAATGAAGAACGGATAGATAGATAGTAACTCAAAGAGAACCATAACATAGATGAAATAAGTCTAAGTGTCTAGGATACATAACATCCAGAATGTTAACTCATAATACAATAAGTCTAAGAGTCTATATATCTCAACATCTCAAAATACAACTCAGATGTGAGATAAAATGATAATACAGAAAAGACTGTCTAGCTAAACTAGCCTGGACTACTGGGCAACATCCTCAGCTGCAGGTGGATCCTGCTGAGGGTCCACAACATAAGTATTATCTAGTCCTGCTCCATAATAGGTAGACACCAGGGCCTCATCCTCATCCTCTGTAATATTTTCAACAGGTCCAGTCAGGACAGGAACGAGCACAATACATCTCACGCAGTGCATAGTATGATAGGAAATATAAAGCATGCAATAGAGTAAAATACAGGAACTGCTGAAAGAAGATACATGTAGTAAAAGAGATAACTGTAATGAAATATCTACTATAATAGAGAACTAGCAGTGACTAGTGAGTCAGAGTAAAATATAGACATGTGAATGGCATAGGAGATTCATGACTACAGCTAAGAGTGATTCATGACTACAGCTACTGGGGTAATATTCACATGACTATTTCCACTCCCCCATCCCCAATCAATACACAAGGATCCGTTCAAGTTATGTTAAGATTCGTGATAAGCCCATAAATGGGTGATACATGAGTGATTCATGAAGATTCATGAAGGCTCGGTGATCATGAGAGTACATGAGTCACTAGCTGATACATGAAGATTCATGATAATAGAAGCATGAGATACATGATGATTCGTGAAACGCACAACATGCTGTATCTGATGCTCCCGAGAGGGATAACATCTCATAAAAAGATCCATATAGTACCAATCCGTGATAACAATCGTGTCAGCATCAAGTAAAGTAATCTAGAGCAAGAATATAAATCCTGGCAAGTATGAAACGGTCAGAGAATGTACTCGCCTGATAACTGAATGTCTGAAGAGGATATACTGTCTGAGGAGAGGTGTATGGCTCCTAATCAGAGCAATACAAGTCACAATGTATCCACAATAGTAAAAAATAGAGTATACAATGCATACTACATGATTCTAGGTCAATCTGGTCAAAAGTCAACTCTTGGTCAACTCTAATAGTCAAACTAGGTCACAGAAAGTCATACTAGGTCACAGGAAGTCATACTAGGTCAAATAAAGTCAAACAAGGTCAAACAAGTTAAGGTTAGTCAAATCTAGGTTAAAGTCAACTCCTGGTCAACATTCTAATCAAACTAGTCAAAGTTAGGTCAACACTAGTCAAACTAGTTAGGGTTTTAGTCAAACTAGTTAAACTAGTCATTTTAGGTCAATCCTAGGTTATCTAGGTCAAATTTGACCTAAGGTTGACTTTGGTCAACCCTTAGTCAACAAGGGTCAACTAGTAGTGTTTTGGGCCATTAGGTCAATTGGGTTAGTCCCAATGCCATAGGCTAATCACTTAGGCCATAGGCTAGTGACTTAGGTTTCCATAGGCTAGTGGTTATAGGTTTTCATCTCTATACAATATACATATATATATATACCCATATATATAACCTTATATATATATATATATATATATATATATATATATATATATATATATATATATATATATATATATATATATATATATATACACAACTATATACAATATATATATATAAAAATATATATATATATATATATATATATATATATATATATATATATATATATATATATATATATATATATATATATATATATATAATGACACTAAATATCTAATACCAAAATGTATATATATCATATATATATATATATATATATACATATATATATATATATACAAAACCTATATATATATTACATTTATATAGAGAGAGGGAAGAAGAGAGTGAAAGAGAATGAGATAGAGTGAAAGAGAGAGGGATAGGCTGGACAAGAATGGGGGGAAGGGTGTTCTCAGATTCCTGAGAACAGGAATCCAGTCCCCAAACACACACACACAGTACATATATACATATATATGTATATATATACACCACTACAATTATACACAACCATATACCCTCAAATCTCACCTACACTCACACATACATATACACTATATATATATATACTAAAAACATACTAATACATGTATAATCATATTAAAATTAGATTTGAAATTCACTTTTGAAAACTGGGAATAATATCCCAAAACTGGAAACAGCACTGTGCATTCGATAATAGGGTAAACCCAAATATACACGCTAAATCGAGCTAGGACTCGAACCTATAGGTTGGTAACTGATGCCCCACATGCATACGTGTTGTAGGTGTCCCTAGGTGTCTACCACGACACGACACGGCGTGTCCAAGTGTCTAAAAACACAATCGGGTAACACAGTGCACACACACGCAAATACAGTGTCGTGCACATGTGCAACTAGCTCTAGGACACGACACACACGTCCTCGTGTCTCGTGGTCGTGTCCCTAGGTTCGCCTAGGGTCAGGCTAGGTGTCAGTGTATCTGTACGGTATCCACGTGTCGCCGTGTCCAAATGGAAAGTCCGTATCAGAGCCCAATTTCTACGTGTGTGCTGTCAGTGAGTGACCAGTGCAGAGGCGATTTCGTGTCCGATACGACACGATAAGCCAAGAAACTTGGGGGGCATATTCGCAGACATTGCCTCCGTGTCCATGCCAAATTTGGCGTGTCGACGTGGCGTGTCGTGTCCGGAATTAAGGTCGAGTAGCAGGGGAGCGTGCACAGTCTCGTGCAGCGATGCAAGTATCTCGTGGACACGACACGAGCCACGTGGGGCCTCGTGGTCACGTCCACGTATAGCCCCCATGTTGGGCTACACACTCGTGCAAACACGAGGTGTCCACGACTCGTGTTCGCGCGACACGAAGGCTGTGTCAGTGAGTGTTTAACACTGTGTGCAGTGTAGTGTACGGTCAGTGCGTGTCAGATTTCTCGTCCGACACGACACAAGAGTGTCTCAAATTCGAGAGGGGGCTTGTCAGAGGATGCCCCCTCCTCTGTGCCAAGTGGTACGTGTCCACGTGTCCAATTCGTAGAGAAAACAGTATCGGGTAGCAGGGGATTAAAGTGTACACAGTGTAATGTTTAACAGTGTGTTCGTGTCCAATTTGGACACGGACACAATACGATTTCGTGCTCAGTCTACTTGGGTTGTAACCTACAAGTCTAGGGCTACACAAAAATGTAATTTATTTTGGAAAAACACAAAAACCAATCCTTTGTGGCATTTTATCAAACAAGGGTTTATAGCCTAGGATACGTGTCCGATACGGACACCAAACCAACTCTAGTTTTCACCAAACTTAGCCTACAGTTGGGGTATACCTATATGTATGCATTTATGAAGAAAAATCAGGGTATTAACTAGGTTTATGGGTATTTACCTGTTTGAGTAAAAACTCAAGAAAATACCAAGTAGGGGGGGTGTCCTCTTCTCTTGGTGATGCCCAAAGCTCTACAAATCCTTGATAGCAGGCCCTAACTAGTATCCTCTAGTGTAGGGGAGTCCAATGCAAGAAACTAGAGGTGATTTGGATCAAAAATGATCAAGTTATCAAGGTTTGAAGAAAAGGGAATTTTGTAGGATTTAATTCATGTAAAAATGGTCATGAATGAATACAATGGGTTAATATAGGATGGTGGCTGCTAGGGGGGGTGTCTTGGCCGGCCATGGCAAGGGGGGGTGTCTTGGCCTTTCCTTCATGGTGAAGGCAAGGACTTTCTTGCCTAGGTTTGGATATTTTGAGTAATTCATGCAAAATATCACATGTAGAAATATCTAGATATTTATCCTACTTTAATCAAAGACTAATATCTATCCTCAAGCCTCTAGGTTAGTAGCTAACCTCTAGATTAGTGCTAAACTAGGTTAGGGACTAACATGACACTAATCAATAATTAAATAATAATAAAAACACATAAATCCAAATAATTCTAAATAAATCCTAAAAAAATTACCAAAATACCCCCTTTAGGCTAAAAAGTCCTGATTTGATGTTCTAAGCCTATGGCTAAGCTCACATGGTCATGGCAACTTCTAGTTTAAGGAATAACTAGGGTTTACACTAAGTTATACTAACAAAATCACAAAGTCATAAGTCATGACTTTGAAAATAGTTTTAAATAACTAAAAATCACCAAAAATCATATCATGCCCAAAATACCATTAATAAATAATAAAAATAATAAATTTTCAAAAATACCCTAATTTTAGAAAACTGGGTGTTACAGTTTCTATTCAGGTGAAGGGCTGCAACCCCGGTCCTTATTTGATTTAAGGGTTGTGACCTGGCTGCTTGAATGGTTTTCTCGTACTCAGTTTACTGTTGTTCACTACAACAAATATGACCTACAATAGCAGTTTTTCTATAGCGTTCAAGTGTCCCTGCTATAGAATTTTGTCAACAACAGCATTCTTTCAGTAGTGCTATTAAAATATCTATGTATAGCATTTTCTGAATGCTGTAGAATCTATAACATTATCTCACTACAAGAAAATAACCTAGGTTGTCCGGATTAGAAAAGTATTCATAGTATATTTTAATAAAATGATTCCAAAATTTTCTTTCCCCTACGGATCAGCCCGTTTTTTTTTCATTCATGAAATCTCCCCCCTTTTTTCCTTCTCCAAAAGCTAATGTTATTCCCATTTCCCTCCTCTCTCTCTCTCTCTCTCATGATTCAACTCCCTCCTCTCTCTAGCTCTCACACACAGACCCCATCCTCTCTTTCTTTCACAAGCAAACCCTATTTTTTTCCTAATGGCGAAGCTACTCCACGTCGCATCTATTTTCTCTAATACGCTCAAGCCGGGACCCCGTTCCTCTCGTCGACGGATCCGGTCACCCTACCGATGGCTCCGTCTCAATGACTGGACTCGAGACCCCAATTTCATTTTGCCGCTTCTGCCAATTTTTAGTGCTGCTCTAGATCCCAATAAAGAAGGTTGGCTGTCCGGCGTGGAGGGCTTCGCTTGGACGGTGGCTGTGGTGTCGCTCATCACCTCAGCGAGTAGCACACGTGCAGTCCAGCTCTCCGAGGATCTCTCCTCCAAGGAGCTCTCCACCTCCTCACATCAGTAGGTACTTTTAGGGCAGATCTAATTTTAGGGCAATAAGTTTAGGGAAGAAATTTTAGGGCATACATTTTAGGGCTTGAACACCACATGTTTGTAAATGCTTGAACACCACATGTTTGTAATAATGTCACAGAGGGCTATCGATTTAGAGATCGGGGCTATTCTTCACTGACATGGGTGAGCATTCTGTGTCGGCACCTGGCCACATATTCTCTGGCGAATGCTCTCATGTGCGGAGATTCAAAGCTGGGCTGTGCTACTAGTCATCGACAGTGAGAAGTATTGGTGATACTCGAAGCTCTGTCTTGCTACGTAAGTCATCGACATTGAGCAGTATCTCATGAGTAGTGACGTATTTATATATTTCTGAGTAGTGACTTGTTTATATATTTTATTTTAACTTTCGAAGTGTTAGGTTTGATTCTTGCCATTGTTCTCATCTTTTTCTGGATGAAATGTTTTTTTTTCCTTTTCTTTACTGGAAGTCTGGAACGCTACTACACTGGACTGTCATCATTGATCATCCCTTTTCTACTTCGTTGGTTTTCTGAATTCATTGCTGATCAACTAATCTTAGCTATCTCTTTAGTCAAATTACATATCATGATGGGAGATTTTTTTTCCAGTTCTTTCAGTTATATTTATTTGGCATTTGCAAGTTCTTTTGCATGTCTGCAGTACTATCCACATTTAAGTGTCTTTTAATGCCTTTACGTTACTTGACTTCTTCTCTGCAAAAGTCTATGCTGGTAAGATCATTTATCTGTAGTCTTTCCCTCTCTCTTTTTTCATGCATTCTCTATTTTCCTGTGTATTCTTTCAGTAATTGTATTACGTTGTGGAGGCATATAGGAACATGTTTGCAACATTGGCTTCTTTGGTAATATACATTTCATTAATTCTTTTGTGAGGAAATTAAAGAACGTGTTGCAGTGCATGTGTACCATCACTTGTGAATATTGTCTTCTCTTAAAATCTCAGTTCTGTAACACATGCTTTATTTAGTTCGATTCTCGTTGTATTTCTTCCATGAAACTATTTTCCTTTGTTCTAATCTCATCCTCCCGAAGGAAGTTATGGATGATATTTTCTCTTGATATGAATAAATAGATGAGGTTCCTCTTTCTTTATTTTTTTCCTCAAAAAATCAGGCATTTTCTGATATAGCATGGGGGAAACAAAGCCGCGTTGTACTGGATGTTGGTTGTGGATTGGCTAGCATGGGTGGCTTCCTGTTCGACAGAGATGTGCTTACCATGTCGTTTACCCCAAAAGATGAGCATGAGGCACAAGTGCAATTTGCTCTTGAAAGAGGAATTCCTGCCATCTCAGCTGTCATGGGCACCAAAAGATTACCCTACCCTGCCAGAGTCTTTGATGTTATACATTGTGCCCGTTGTAGGGTTCCATGGCATATAGAAGGTATTCTTAGGACATTTGTTGTAACGATTTCACTTGACATGTGTTGTTTTAATTATTTTTGTGACAACTTGCTTCAAGGTTCTACAGGTAGGTACTTGTAGGTGGTATGCTATTGTTGGAGTTAAACCAGGTGTTGCGGCCAGGTGGCTACTTTGTATGGTCTGCTACTCCAGTTTACCCAAAACTCGACGAAGATGTAGAAATATGGAAGGGTAAGCTCACCCCCCACACATGATGTTTGTTAGTCAATTCTTGTGGATGTTACAAACTAGAAACTCTCAAGAAAATGTTGATTGTTTCTCAATAGAATTTAATCGAGAAATTTAGATTAGTCTTATTCCTTGGGGAGGAACTATTTGTGAAACTTGTACCCCCTTATTAATAGAGTCAAACACTAAAAAGTAACTTCCTAATGCAGGTTCTAAAATTTTAGTACATGAAATATGGTTACATAAATCACATTCCTCAGGTTCTGTTACAGATGACACATCCAAATTTCATGCTACTGTTGCTACATAAATGAAGTCCTCGAAATTAAGAATTTTCTCTAACTGCTGAAGTTTTGATAAAATGTTGGTTAGAAGTATCAAGTTATCCTGAGAAACTAAGCTTGAGTTGCATAAATTGAGGCATCGTGCTGTGGGAAATGTATATATTGTGTCACGGAGTTTCACTAACTCTTTCCTTTTGTTGTTCCAGCCATGGAGGCACTGACAAAGTCCATGTGCTGGGAAATGGTGGCAAAAACTGACAAGGATCCTGTGAACCGTGTAGGTCTAGCAATATATAGAAAACCTTTGAACAATTCATGCTATGAGAAAAGAAAAGAAAATAGCCCTCCTCTCTGTCAAGAATCTGATGATCCTAATGCAGCCTGGTGAAGTTGCTGTTACCGGAATGAACTCTATGCTTCTTATTTGGCTCTTTAGTTTTCTAACCGGTGTTTGTTGCTAATATGTAGGAATGTTCCCTTGCAAGCTTGTATGCACAGATTGTCTGTAGATTCTAATCTGCGTGGGTCAAAGTGGCCAGAACAGTGGCCAGAAAGGTTGGAGAAAACACCTTACTGGCTGAACAGTTCTCAGGTTGGGGTGTATGGTAAACCTGTACCTGAGGACTTTTAAGTTGATCAGAAACACTGGAACCATGTAGTCAGCAAATCATATTTAAATGGAATGGGGATTGACTGGTCCAAAGTAAGGAATGTCATGGACATGAGATCTGTATATGGAGGGTAAGCAAATTAAAGAGCAGATCCTATTCTAGTATTCTTCTAATGCCATTCACATTTCAAAACTACCATTTCTGATGTTTGTTTTGTTACAACTTACAACTCTTAATGTATACTTATGGTTTTGCAAGGTTGGAGTGTTGGATGAAGAAAAAAATTGTTCCAGTTGGAGAGGAGATCACTGCTAACTGGAGAGGAGATCACTGCTGTTGGCATCTGTAGGACACAACATGGAATCGTTGAGATCAAATCATGTCCAGAGCTTCCATGTTTCTTGTAAGGAAAATTCCTTTAATTTTTTTCCTTCTCTAGCCCAAGTAATTGGGTTTCTATATGTGTGTACATGCGGGTGCCCATACTGAATTTTGCTACTGATAAATAATGTAGGTAATTTTAGTACTTCAATTTTTTTGGCTTCTCTTAGTACTGGTTAATCACAATTATGCAGCCACCTGATTAAATTGGATTAAGTGGTCGATTAGTCAGTCTATTACGATTAACCCTTTTTCAAGAAAACTTATTTTCCTCTGTTTTGTGGTATGTGTACGTGAAATGTAGCTTCGGTGTGGCTTATGTTTACTTAAAATGGCATATTCAAAATTTTCTCATGTTGTTGAACGACTCTTTTGATAAAGGAAAATAATTTCAAACAAACAAACTTCAAACTAACTTGAGGTTTTAAATGAAGCATATGGAAGTGATTCTAAAAGAAGAAGATGCGAAGGATTGGATTTACAAAGGAGAAGGAGCTGCAAATATTGTCTTGAGCTATCATGGTTCTTCTTGCTCTCTGGTTAGTTTTGTAGTTCTCAGTGATTTATCTTCATTACTTATAATGTGTAAATCTCTTTGCTTTGTTATATATTAGTTCTCTTTATGATCAGTACATCTGTTAGAATTTTACATAGTATTTTTCCTTAAGACAATTATATCAAATGATATTTCTATGGTCATGCACAGCAGCACTAGGCTTGTCATTCTGAATATTTGATGGAACCATAGTCTAGCGAGATAATTGTTTGTTTCTTCAGGCTTTTAGTTTTGAAAATTGACCTTTTTGATTTGATATCTTTCTGCTTGTTTCAGTAATATAATTTATATTCTATAATGCTTTGAATAATATCTTCCTGCTTAGAGTATGATAAAATATTCTCCAGATGATGATAACTTTACTAGTACACCTCTCTCTCTAATATGCCCATTGCTTTGGAAGTCTGTAAGCATGGATTTCGGTAATTACTTCCTCTCTCTTACTTGATAGACATTTCTGATAAGGTTATATTAATGGCGACCTTTGATTATTGGTGGAGCAGGTTGGCAAAGTATTACGAATTCAAAAGGTTCTCAAAGACAAAGGCCAATCTGCAAATGGTTGTGTTACCCTATCTAGACACGAAAAGCTATTATGGGAAGATATTGAAGAACTTGTAGAATCCACTTCAAAAGAAGTTGATGAACAAGTTTTTGTGAAGCGTGTTATGAGTCCATTGTTAGACCCCATGCACATAGATGGTGGGGTATGTATATCTGGACAATCTCTTGATAAATGAGTGATGATTCATGTCTAATTCAAGCATTAAAAGTTTAAAACTCTATACACGATCGTCAAGGATTCTAGTAATGTAACACCCAGTTTTCCAGATGAGGGTAATTTTGAAATTTTGTAATTATAATTATTATTTATTGATAATTATTTCATATTATGATTTTTGGTAATTTTTAATCATTTTTAAACTATTTAAAATTATGACTTGTGATTTTGACATTTTACTATTGTTTGGTTTTAATTTCGAGGAATTTGTCACCCCCAGTTTTCAAGAATAGGGGTATTTTTGTTATTTTGTATTTTTGAAATATTTTTAAAATTTATTTTATTATTTATGATATTGTTTTGGGGTTATTTGAGTCGGGTTCGAATTTCAGCTCAATCCGACTTAAAACGGGGACCCGGGGGTAGTGTTGACTTTAGTGGACCCACATATTAGTTAGCCATGGCCCACATGATAGAAATATTTTAGTTAGAGGTTAGACTAATTATTATGGATAAGATTAGTATGATTAGAGACTTTAGAATGACTAATTTAGCCCCAACCAATTAGCCCTTTCCTAATACTAATAGAATAGGTTAGTGGGGGCATTTTGGACCTTACCATAATAGGACAAATAGCCCCATATGGCCAGCCACTTTGGGAGAGGATAGGCTCAAGTTCATTTCATTATTCTCATCCACACTCTCTCTCTCTTGTTCTTCCCCAAATTTCTAGAGAGCAATCCCTAGCAATTTCTTCACCAAATCCTTCCATTTCACCACCAAATCTTCTTCTTTCCTTCTCCATTCTAGCCAAGGAGGAAGCTACCCAAGTTTGGGAGGATTCGGAGCTCGTTCGTGTCCTTTTGGAATCTCTACGTGTCGGTGTCGCTCCGCAAAGGCTTTTCTTCGATTCGATCTACCGGGAGGTATAAATCCCTTCTCCTTTTCATTTTCTCATGCATATAGGTCTATTTTGAACCCATAGGAATGACGCCCATGGTTGTATCTCCATTTGTGTCCATTTCGTGTCCATTTGGAGGTCATAGGAGTGTCCTTTGTGTTGTGGTTGTGTCCATGTGGAAAAACCCCAAATTTGGACACACTATGTGTTGTTGTTATGTATGAATGAATTATTACATGTTTAATCTCATATATTTGTATTGGAGATGTGTTCTATAGTGTCTCATATATATATATTAGTGTAGAGAGTGACTTCTTGATATATTATGTTATATACTTGTGTTTCTTTTGTCTCAAACTACCTAAATTCGTCATAATTTTTATCCACGTTTTTAGTAGCTAGAGCAACTTAGAAATGCTATAACTTTTAGCTCATAACTCCAATTAACCTTCCGTTTTTTTAAAAGAAGCGTATCGAAGTTAGCTTTCCAAATATATATTTTAATAAGCCAAATTCTTTCTGTAACTTTTTGTAGAATTATTTGAGTGTCAGCTGTACGAAAGATGAACGCGTTTCGGTATTTTTGCGATTCCGGGAGCTTCCGGACACGAAAATGCGATCCGTTTGAAGTTTCGGAAAGCTAACATAAAGTACTACAACATACTTTAATCCTAGAATTTAGTGAATGCCGAATTGGTACAGTATTGGTTTTAAGTAAAAGAGTGACTATACGATATATGCATTTTGTGTAACCTATGAGCCTATGTAGTATGGATATTAAATGAATATAGAGTATGTAATGCATGATATGTTAGATGAATGAAATGATATATATATGATAGATATCCTCTTTACATTAATGTATATACATGGTTGAATGCAAGCATGTAGGAATGCAATTAATGTAATATATGTAAGCAATACATAAATGCATGAATGAAAGAATGATATACAATGCATGCATTAAAGTATATAATGAATGCTAGATATAAATGCAAGGTATATATGTAATGATAGATATGAATGCATAATGTATAAATATTGTAAATGCAATATCAGATTTCATATGTAGACATAGAACCAATGCATAGCTGATATTTAGATTGAATGTTAGTTCATTTTAGGTTGTTCGAACACTGAACTGTCCATGTAAGCATATATACCTTTCTTTTCCTATTGCCAAGCCAATTTCAGTTTTCAATATAGTGGAATGTCTATGAATATAATGTTAACCTTCAACCCCTTAATTCGAAATGTTAGTTAATTTCAGTATTAGACAATGCATGAGCTGTATGCATATGGGATGTTGGCTTAATGGCAGATTTCAGATAACATGGTTCATTTTATGTGGTTAGTTATACCAGTTTATGGGATAGCTCACTTTAGTTTATATGTAAATGTGGAACTAAACTGAGAATGAACTTCACCCTCTAGCACACACACACATTTTATAATGTACACACACATGGTATGTTTGACATTCTCACACACACACATCACATGTTATCATCTCTCTATGTAAATACAATGTATGAACATATTTCTATATATGTAGTGTGCCTATAGCTATATATAGCATGTCTAACCTATGTGTATATATGTGTAAAGTGTAAGGAATTTCTATATGTGTGATAGCTATGTGTTTAGGCACATATCCTATTGTGTATATATATATATATATATATATATATATATATATATATATATATATATATATATATATATATATATATATATATATATGTGTGCGTGTGTGTGTGTGTGTGTGTGTGTGTGTGTGTGTGTGTGTGTGTGTGTGTGTGTATAGATAGGTATATATGTGGGTACAAAGATATAGGGCCTAGTGTTGAATTCTCTCTTCATGTACACATCCATGTTCACACACACACGCATAGCTTACATGTTAGTTCCTTTCTCTCTTTTTATACATATATAATGTTGAATATGCATGAATAGGATGTGCCTTGATGTGTGGCTTGTGTTTGGCTTGTATAGCCTTGTGATTGGTGTGTGCTTGCTAGACTAGGCTTGGTTAGGCCTAGTGAGACTTATTAGACTTGTTGGGCTAGGACTTGACCTAGTTTGACTAGTCTAGTTGACTAGAGTTGACCGAGAGTTGACTTTGGTCTAGTTTGACCTAGACAGCATGCAGATGCATTGTACATTTCATATATCATCCCCTGTATACATCTTGACTTGTGTTGCTCTAACTAGGAGTCAGGTATCTCATCTCGGACAGTACATTTACTTCAGACATTCAGATACGAGGCGAGTACATTCTCTGACCGTTTCATACTTGTCTGGATTTACATTTTTGTTCTAGATTACTGTACTTGATGCTGACACGTTGTTATCACGGATTGGTACTATACAGTTCTTCTTTTTGGGATGTTATCCCCTTGTATTCATTAGATACATATTGTGATGTGCGTTTCACTTCCATATTGTATTTATTGAATACCTATATCCTTGTATACTTCTTGTGCATATTGTACTCTCAGTATCACATGAGTCCCAGGGATAGACCATTGTACACTATTGTATAATATTGTACAACTATTGTATAATATTGTATATCTATTGTATAATATTGTACATCCATTGTATAACATTGTACACTATTGTGCAAGATAACGTAACTAGAGTGGATCCTTGTGTACTGATTGGGGAGGGGGAGTAGAATTGGTTATGTAATCAAATCCTATTGTACAAGATTGTATAACTATTGTATATGTCTATTGTACACCCACGTACAATGGAGTTACCATTGCATTTTCCTAGACCGTTTACATAACCATATTGTATTCTAAATCACAGTAGGCTTACAGTTCTTACTTATCATATTTAGATATTTCCTGTTATCAAATCTCTACTGTTTTTTATATACTTCTTTCTTTCAGCTTTTCATGTACCTTACTCTATTGCATGCTTTATATTTCCTAACATGATATGAACTGCGTGAGATGTTTTGTGCTCGCTCCCGTCCTGACTGGACCTGTTGAAAATTTTACAGAGGATGATGAGGAACCCTGCACCCTTACTTGGAGTTTGCCTAGTTGACACTCGCGACCTGGACCCCTGGGGAGGTTCAGGCAGCTGCTCAGGATGATAGCTTGTATAGTGTAGATAGCTTAGATTATCCTCTCTTTTCATGTTTAAACTGTTGTCTTTATTTTCAGAGTTGTATATTTTATAGATGTTGAGACTTGTTATTTATTTCTGCTGTACCTCAGTTGAGGATTTCTTATCTATTTCTATCGTGCTACATTCTACCTTAGATTGTGATTGAGTTGTACCTCTGTGTTGGCCTCCTTTTGGAGAGTATATTCATGTTATGTAGTTATAGTTCATGACCTAGAACAGCGTTCTACCGCCGACACTGTGGCGTAGGCTGGGTGTTGTTACGTTCTTGTACCCTCACAGTGGGTACGGGTCGTGACACGTTTTTAGTGGTGGCCCATGCAGGTCGAGTTTATGTAGTGGTATTCGAACTAGAGTATCACTACAGCCTGCAGTAGGATTAGGATATTTTGAGGTACTCAATCACATTAGAAAAAACTCTTAATCAGATTCCTTTTGTCTAAAATTGTTGCTTATTGACTTCCCTTTGAATATAAACTGTCCTCCTTTGAATTTTCGCTTCATTCTCAGAAATTGCTTCTTGTTTTGATCTATTTTCATGATGGTTATGAAGACACGATCTCATCGCTTCGGTTCGAGGGATACTATCGAGAGGCTGGCCACCTCTCGTCCTGTTCATCAGGGCCTCGAGACCGCAGCTCCTGTTGTGCCGACTCAGGTTGGCGTTTCTGCTACATTGGAGGTGCACCTCCGTCTGTACAGAGACTTTTCCCTTTATTTTTGGTTTCTCTCAGCAGCAGCGATTCATGCAGCATCAGCAGCAGAGATTTGTGCAGTATCAGCATCAGGCTGGAGGAAACCAGCAGGGCGAGCTATCGTTAGGACAGTCGATGATGTACAGACCGTTGGAGATCTTGCTGCAAGTTCTGTTCTTCTCAATTTCATTCCCGTAATTGTCTTTTATAATTACCTTGAAATCCGATTCCATATGTTCCTTGTTGATTGATTAATTTTGTCATATTACTCTTTTGTTGTGTATGTTTTTTCTTCTGAAAAAATCATATGGGCTAGGTCGCCTAAATCATGGGATCTAGAATCCTTGATAGTCGTGTTAGTTGGCATAGTGAGGACATGTAGTCAGATTTTGGATGTATTCTCGGGTATGGAAATTTAAGGTTTTCGCCGTCGCATGCGGCAGTGCAAAATTTTTAAATACCATGAACCTAGAGGTACGTACCTTAGTCAAGAACTCTGTGATTATCGTAGCCTTGCTCACTAGCATGATGAAGACTCTGGACAACATGATTTTGGACAGACGCATATGATTAACAGATTGTATCTTGAGAAGGTTTAAACATCATACCCTTTTGATTGTTATAAATGACTTAGAAGTAGGGATATTTAGTTTTGTAGAGCTTATTCATAGGTAGTTCCTTCATAGTATAATGGTATGATGACTTGTAGAGTGTCTGTACCCTAGAGGTGATAGTTAGCATTGGTGTTAGAATAGTAACCCATTGCAGATAATTCTCCTGTTATCTATAATACCAACCAGTTACACATAGGATGTTAGTATGCCTTACATCCTTGATGATTATTACTACTTTCTCTTACCTTTTCCAGTGAGGCACCCATGACCAGAGCCTGCCTTTGAGTATAGTTGTAGTTTCACCTAAGACCGAGAGGTCTATTTGTAAAGATAGATTGCAGATGATATTGGCATATGGGATGTATGTTAGTTGGTATCTATAGGCCATTGTTGTATAGGGTTATAAACATGTTGTTTTGCCTATACTTGGTTCAGTTTTCCATTTTAGTTAAGTTTTCTTCGTGTTGAGTTCCTTTGTGTTGATCACCTTTATAGGCAGTGTGCAGACCCTTCACTAGATACCATGTCCCCTTGATTCAGACCATTCATCCTTACCTAGTTCTAAGCATTGTTCAGACCCTTATAAGTTTAGTCTGCCTTAACTCTTGGTTGATCAGTCATGTATATATATAGATGATATACTTAGGATATATGTGATGGGTTGTTGTTCTTGAGCATATATATATATGTGGTATTTGGTATTCATGTGCTTAGCTTGTAGGTATTTAGTTATAGGTGACTTGATAGGATTGGGAAGTTAAGAGCTAGTCTATTATAGAGTTTCTCTTTTGCTAAATTCTAGTTGCCAACACCTAAATAGCTAGCATAGGTAAAACCCTAAGAAGTTGACCAGTTGATGACCAAGTACTTGGATGTTGAGAAATTGACTAGTGATTGACCCTTGACTAAGTTTGACCTATAAGGGGGTGCGATCATCTTAATTTCGATGACGAAATTTTTATAAGGTGGGTAGGATTGTAATACCCAGTTTTTCAGATAAGTGTAATTTGAAATTTTGTAATTATAATTATTATTTATTGATAATTATTTCATATTATGATTTTTGGTGATTTTTAATCATTTTTAAACTATTTAAAATTATGACTTGTGATTTTGACATTTTACTATTGTTTGGTTTTAATTTCGAGGAATTTGTCACCTCCAGTTTTCAGAAACAGGGGTATTTTTGTCATTTTGTATTTTTAAAATATTTTTGAAATTTATTTTATTATTTGTGATATTGTTTTGGGGTTATTTGAGTCGGGTTCGAATTTCAGCTCAATCCGACTTGAAACGGGGACCCGGGGGTAGTGTTGACTTTAGTGGACCCACACATTAGTTAGCCATGGCCCACATGATAGAAATATTTTAGTTAGAGGTTAGACTAATTATTATGGATAAAGTTAGTGTGATTAGAGACTTTAGAATGACTAATTTAGCCCCAACCAATTAGCCCTTTCCTAATACTAATAGAATAGGTTAGTGGGGGCATTTTGGACCTTACCATAATAGGACAAATAGTCCCATATGGCCAGCCACTTTGGGAGAGGATAGGCTCAAGTTCATTTCATTATTCTCATCCACACTCTCTCTCTCTTGTTCTTTCCCAAATTTCTAGAGAGCAATCCCTAGCAATTTCTCCACCAAATCCTTCCATTTCGCCACCAAATCTTCTTCTTTCCTTCTCTATTCTAGCCAAGGAGGAAGCTACCCAAGTTTGGGAGGATTCGGAGCTCGTTCGTGTCCTTTTGGAATCTCTACGTGTCGGTATCGCTTCGGGAAGGCTTTTCTTCGATTCGATCTACCGGGAGGTATAAATCCCTTCTCTTTTTCATTTTCTCATGCATATAGGTCTATTTTGAACCCATAGGAATGACCCCCATGGTTGTATCTCCATTTGTGTCTATTTCGTGTCCATTTGGAGGTCATAGGAGTGTCCTTTGTGTTGTGGTTGTGTCCATGTGGGAAAACCCCAAATTTGGACACACTATATGTTGTTGTTATGTATGAATGAATTATTACATGTTTAATCTCATATTTTTTTATTGGAGATGTGTTCTATAGTGTCTCATATATATATATATATTAGTGTAGAGAGTGACTTCTTGATATATTATGTTATATACTTGTGTTTCTTTTGTCTCAAACTACCTAAATTCGTCATAATTTTTATCCACATTTTTAGTAGCTAGAGCAACTTAGAAATGCCATAACTTTTAGCTCATAACTCCAATTAACCTATCGTTTTTTTTTAAAGACGCGTATCGAAGTTAGCTTTCCAAATATATATTTTAATAAGCCAAATTCTTTCTGTAACTTTCTGTAGAATTATTTGAGTGTCAGCTGTACGAAAGACGAACGCGTTTCAGTATTTTCGCGATTTCGGGAGCTTCCGGACACGAAAATGCGATCCGTTTGAAGTTTCGGAAAGCTAACATGAAGTACTACAACATACTTTAATCCTAAAATTTAGTGAATGCCCAATTGGTACAGTATTGGTTTTAAGTAAAAGAGTGACTATACGATATATGCATTTTGTGTAACCTATGAGCCTATGTAGTATGGATATTAAATGAATATAGAGTATGTAATGCATGATATGTTAGATGAATGAAATGATATATATGATATATATCCTCTTTACATTAATGTATATAAATGGTTGAATGCAAGCATGTAGGAATGCAATTAATGTAATATATGTAAGCAATGCATAAATACATGAATGAAAGAATGATATACAATGCATGCATGAAAGTATATAATGAATGCTAGATATAAATGCAAGGTATATATGTAATGATAGATATGAATGCATAATGTATAAATATTGTAAATGCAATATCAGATTTCATATGTAGACATAGAACCAATGCATAGCTGATATTTAGATTGAATGTTAGTTCATTTTAGGTTGTTCGAACACTGAACTGTCCATGTAAGCATATATACCTTCCTTTTTCTATTGCCAAGCCAATTTCAGTTTTCAATATAGTGGAATGTCTATGAATGTAATGTTAACCTTCAACCCCTTAATTCGAAATGTTAGTTAATTTCAGTATTAGACAATGCATGAGCTGTATGCATATGGGATATTGGTTTAATGGCAGATTTCAGATAACATGGTTCATTTTATGTGGTTAGTTATACCAGTTTATGGGATAGCTCACTTTAGTTTATATGTAAATGTGGAACTAAACTGAGAATGAACTTCACCCTCTAGCACACACACACATTTTATAATATACACACACATGGTATGTTTGACATTCTCACACACACATATCACATGTTATCATCTCTCTATGTAAATACAATGTATGCACATATTTCTATATATGTAGTGTGCCTATAGCTATATATAGCATGTCTAACCTATGTGTATATATGTGTAAAGTGTAAGGAATTTCTATATGTGTGATAGCTATGTGTTTAGGCACATATCCTATTGTGTATGTAGATATATATATATATATATATATATATATATATATATATATATATATATATGTGTGTGTGTGTGTGTGTGTGTGTGTATATGTGTGTGTGTATATAGATAGGTATATATGTGGGTACAAAGATATAGGGCCTAGTGTTGAATTCTCTCTTCATGTACACATCCATGTTCACACACACACATAGCTTACATGTTAGTTCCTTCCTCTCTTTTTATATATATATAATGTTGAATATACATGAATAGGATGTGCCTTGATGTGTGGCTTGTGTTTGGCTTGTATAGCCTTGTGATTGGTGTATGCTTGTTAGACTAGGCTTGGTTAGGCCTAGTGAGACTTATTAGACTTGTTCGGCTAGGACTTGACCTAGTTGACCTAGTTTGACTAGTCTAGTTGACTAGAGTTGACTTTGGTCTAGTTTGACCTAGACAGCATGCAGATGCATTATACATTTCATATATCATCCCCTGTATACATCTTGACTTGTGTTGCTCTAACTAGGAGTCAGGTATCTCATCTCGGACAGTACATTTACTTCAGACATTCAGATACAAGGCGAGTATATTCTCTGACCGTTTCATACTTGTCTGGATTTACATTCTTGCTCTAGATTACTGTACTTGATGCTGACACGTTGTTATCACGGATTGGTACTATATGGATCTTCTTTTTGGGATGTTATCCCCTTGTATTCACTAGATATATATTGTGATGTGCGTTTCACTTCCATATTGTATTTATTGAATACCTATATCCTTGTATACTCCTTGTGCATATTGTACTCTCAGTATCACATGAGTCCCAGGAATAGACCATTGTATACTATTGTATAACATTGTACAACTATTGTATAACATTGTACATCTATTGTATAATATTGTACATCCATTGTATAACATTGTACACTATTGTGCAAGATAACGTAACTAGAGTGAATCCTTGTGTACTGATTGGGGAGGGGGAGTAGAATTGGTTATATAATCAAATCCTATTGTACAAGATTGTATAACTATTGTATGTGTCTATTGTACACCCACGTACAATGGAGTTACCATTGTATTTTCCTAAACCGTTTACATAACCATATTGTATTCTAAATCACAGTAGGCTTACAGTTCTTACTTATCATATTTAGATATTTCATGTTATCAAATCTCTACTATTTTTTATATACTTCTTTCTTTCAGCGTTTCATGTACCTTACTCTATTGCATGCTTTATATTTCCTAATATGATATGAACTGCGTGAGATGTTTTGTGCTCGCTCCCGTCCCGACTAGACCTGTTGAAAATTTTACAGAGGATAATGAGGAACGCTGCACCCTTACTTGGAGTTTGCCTAGTTGACACTCGCGACCTGGACCCTTAGGGAGGTTCAGGCAGCTGCTCAGGATGATACCTTGTATAGTGTAGATAGCTTAGACTGTCCTCTCTTTTCATGTTTAAACTGTTGTCTTTATTTTCAGAGTTGTATATTTTATAGATGTTGAGACTTGTTATTTGTTTCTGATGTACCTTAGTTGAGGATTTCTTATATATTTCCATCGTGCTACATTCTACCTTAGATTGTGATTGAGTTGTACCTCTGTGTTGGTCTCCTTTTGGAGAGTATATTCATGTTATGTAGTAATAGTTCATAACCTAGAACAGCGTTCTACCGCCGATACTGCGACGTAGGCTGGGCGTTGTTACGTTCTTGTACCCTCACAGTGGGTGCGGGTCGTGACAAGTAATCGACACAACCTTAGGTTTTTTGCGTGAAATACTGATTTTTAAAATTTTAAAGTTGATAAATGTTTCTTGGGTTTGATTTTTCCAGTTTTAAGACCCTGTCCTTGAAATCCAATGAAGACTTATGAGTAAGGGCATTTCATTCTTATAGGGACCCACTTTAGATCTTTCAGGTGTTTGAGTTTTCTGATGTTATCTTAGGGATTTTTCTGTACGTACCCTTTACCTATAACTCTACAACTCTACATACCAAGATCTTAGATAACAGTAAACAAGGAAAATGGTCATGTGACTACATAATACATTATTTTCTTCCAACTTATGGTCCAAGTGATACTGCAGCCTAATCATTCACGCCATCCTAGAAGATTTGCATTGCTGTTTCTAAGCAATTCCTGGTGTTGGTTGAGAAGAATGTTAACAATCAACGCCCTACTTGGCGGGTTGAAGCGGCTGGGGTTGACACTCTTTGTGATTATGTGCTTCTTATTTCTGACCATTCAGTTTTCCCGAGCAGTAAAGGTTAGTTCTCTTATTGCTAGTTGAAATGTTTTACATACTTCTTTCTCTTATGAACTCATGATGTTAACAGCGATGTGATACATTTGAATAATGATGAGTTGCCTTTATTGAGAAATAAGGACAACCCTCAGGCTGTTGAACCTGGGGACTACCCTTCCATGCCCTTCGCTACGAAAATTTATAGTGCTCTGTGCAGTTATTATTGGTTATTTTTGAAAGGAGGAAATATGTGAAGTTGTTCCTTAATATGAACATTTTTCTTCAACTCTGTGCTACTATGGTAAGGGCTAGTTTATTTTCAGTTTCATTGTTCTTTCTTTTAACTGTAGGTTAAACAAACCATCATTATTTTGCTTTGGCCATCCATTACTTGCTGAACAATGATTGCAGAGTTGTTTACATAAGTTATGATTTAATAATGTTTAACGAGTTGGAAGAGGTTTTACTATTGTTATTTCTGTTTGTCCTAATGTAAAGAAGTTAGCCAAGCATATAATGGTATGTAATATTTGAACATGGTCTGATTCAATTACAACAGGAGCATTGCAATATTTGGGTTGCTGTCCTGGCAGCATGCAGTAAACAAATGCCTCTACTGTTCATTGAGATGCCTGTCTAAGAGAAATAGACAGTTAGAACAACGTAGATAGAGTGGGACAACTTGCAAATCACTTACCATAAACTATGTAATCAGTAACATTCTGCCAAATAAGTCTTACATTGTGCTCTTGGTATCATATGGAAGTTTGTAAAAGTTCTAATCATAATCCCTTAAGTTGGATTGGCAATTTGTGCCAGGAATATTGTGATCACTCTATTATAAAAACTGCTAGGTATCTGCTAGATATCTCTTAGTTCATTTCATGGTGTCAAATATTTCTATCTTATTTTTTATATCATAATGTGTTTTCTTCTCAATTTTGTGTAGGTTGGCGTATATGTTTTTGATGGTTGTGGATAGCTGCTAGAAGAAAAGAGACGATCGAGCTGTTTTTTGGCCTACAGATATTTGTAAATGGAATGATTTATTTTGGACTACAGATACTTTGTAAATGGAATGGTTTATTTTGGCGTACAACTACTTTTTCTACATCTTGACTGTTTTAATGACTACTACTTTTTGTACATCTTGAATGTTCTAATGAAACATTTCATATTTTGGCAAATCTTTCCTTCTTGATTGATCGAAATGCAAGTTACGATTGAATTTGTTTGCGATTATTGTTATTTATATGTGATTATTTTTATTTATATGTGATACAAAACAGGTTATTAAATATGAAATTTTGTAGCAGATATAAAATAATATGAATTTCTGTAGCAGGTTTATAGCACTCAAAACGTATAAATTGCTGCTACCACGATAGCATATGATGAACGCTATAATAAATCAAACCATCTATAGCGTTCATGACAATCAATTCATCAAACGCTATAAATTATCCACGGCATTCACAAACGCTATAAATAATCTACAGCATTCATAAACGCTATAAGTAATCCACAGCACTCACGAACGCTATAAACAATCTACAGCGTTCTAGAATGCTATAAAGTATTTACAGCATTCATAAACGCTATAAACCATCAACAGCATAAAAGAGCGCTATAAACCTTCTACAACATTCATGAATGCTATAATGTTACAGCGTTCACATGTCTGGACATACTATAGCGTGGGCGATCATAGCAGACAGAATATGCTATAGAAGGCTTTCTATAGCGTTCTGCGCATGCTATTGTAGGCCATATTTGTTGTAGTGGTTATCTCTATTATTATCAGTTCTTTATTTATTATCTTTAATATTCTATTGTGATATGCTGGTTTTAGTTCCTAAGTGAAGCCTGATTTGTGGCACTTGCTCTTTCTGGGGTCTGACCCAGCTGGTTTTGTGTGGCCAGATATCGGAGCAGCACCAGAGGATCCACCTGTCTTCCAGCCAGATGGTGACCACCAGGCGTAACCCTGGCAACGAGTGGGTTTCTTTTTGTCCTCCCACTTTATTGTAAAAATTATTCTTTTGAGGCGTTTAGCCGGCGAGCACGTGTTAGCTCGTATTGCATCTTTAATTACTGTCTGCCTACGGGCTGTAACATGATTGACAGATCCTATGGTTGATCATGTACGACTGAACTCTTGCTAGTCTTGACATTTTGTACGACTAGCTTCATGATCACCCAATATGTAATATATGGGACGCCTTGCTATTATATATTTGGTGCTCTGACATCTTGTAACTATTATTGCTTGCTTGAGATTGAGACAATAGGCTTGTTCATGACCATAAGAGACTGTTGGCTTGTAGTTAAACCCTCATGTATCTAGACAGCCGTGACCGTATAGCGAGGTGGGTTGCACTCAATATACGTAGCTGGCTATGTACGCCCCCGCTCTCCAGTATTCTGGTTCTGGGGCGTTACAACCCAAGACCTCAAGGCCAAGCTCTTGGCAAGCTCCAAGGGAGAGAGAATGGAAGAAGAAATGAAAAGAGAGTGAAGAGAATGAAAAGAGAGAGGAGAGAGAAAGTGAAATGGTATATATAGAAGGGAGAATTAATCTTAGCCGTTGGATCATGATCCATGTTAAAATCTAAGTCAATCGTGGCCATCCAAACAAAACCAAATATCCAATGGGTAATAGGGTGCATCTACACTATTCACAAAAATATATAAATACTATTCATCAAAATATCTAAAACACTATTCACGAAAATATCGGAAACACTATTCATGAAAATATCTGAAATCGCAAATATCTAAAATGTGAAAAATCTGTCTGGACGGTATGCCGTCGGTATACACCGGTATACTGGCGGTATGCCGGCCAAGGAGAAAATCTATAAGTTAGAAATTTTTTTAAATCATTACGAAAACCAAGAAAATACGAAATATACTACAAAATATGTATCCGTATATAAATACCGATACTGTGAGACGAGTCTCACAATATATATATATATATATATATATATATATATATATATATATATATATATATATATATATAGAGAGAGAGAGAGAGAGAGAGAGAGAGATGCGGCTTAAATGACTCATTTTTATCCGTTTTCAATCCTTTTTATAGTTAATAACTTTTCTTTGAAATTTTTTTTCTGTTGTAGTTTTGTTTAGCTAAAAAATGGGAAAAAATATTTTTTTTATATAGTATGTCATTCCTGACAAACAAAATTTAATTTGGTGTGTTCCGTGTCCGATAAGGTTCTATCTCTCCCTTATTGTTGTGGAAGAAATCCTTTTTAGAAAAAAACATCTTCCAACCATTGTTTCTATTTCCATTTATATATTTTTACGTGGCACTAAGGTAGAATATAGGATGAAGAATTTCTATGAGATTTTTTACATTTAAAATATAAAACAAATCTTAATAATGTGTCACACTTTCAAACTAATCATAAATTTTTAAATTTAGTATTCTCCATTTTAATATTAGAAATCGTCCTGATAGAAATTGAGAATCATTGGAGAGTTTTTTATGTGTGTGTAATTTTTAAGTAGAAACTCTGCCACCTAGGATATAAATTTCTTTATAGTACAATGTCAAGTAGAGTAGAAACTAAAATTTAAAAATCTTTATCTGAGATAGCCTTAGTCATCTCTAAACTCTACTAGTGTATTTTTTATCCCGAAATTTTCCAAACGTTTTTTCCTTTTCCAATTTGTAAAAAAATATCCCTCTATACTTCTTTTTTATATATGAATATAAATGAAAACGAAGAAACTTTAAAAGAAGGGAAAAAAAAGAAGAAGAAGAAGCAATATAAGCATGTATCCCATCAATCAACCAAGAAAAACATCATTGTTATGTTACAAAGAGGTTGCTTCTTTGTTCAAACAAATTTATTTTGAAATTAACCATTTTAGTCTCACCTTGTTTGTCTTTTTTTTCCTAGGATCTCCCGCCACCTAGCTAGCTGGGAAGCCTGATGTCTCTTCCCGTTGACAATTAGGGGCATGTGGATTGTTTATAAAGGTGAAAAAAATATATATTTGCCAACCATACACATCGAAAAAAATAAATGTATCATCCACTAATTAGATTTGTTATTGTATAGAACATGTAAAAAACCTAAAACAGATAACCCTAAACAAAATGTTCTCACAAAAACATTTATTTTTCATAGAAAGAACAAATATACTAAAGTTTTAAAACAAAAACAATTATATATTTTTATTTTATGAATTGTGTAAGAAACAAAGAATTATTATGTGTTTTTTTCCCTCAAATAGTGTGGGGTAAAGTGCAAAAAATCCATTCTTAGATATACGTTTTTGTATTTGAATATCATTGGCTTTAAAAAACCCTAACATATTCATTTTGGCTCAGTTTTTCATCCATTTTTAATTCTGCCGTTAACATACATTAAAATACGTCTAAAATGACGATTTTACTCCTCCCTCCACCTCTCTCTCCGGTGGTGGGAGGGGGGGGAGGGGGGAGGAGAGGGGGGCGCGGGGTGGCGAGTGGCTGTGTGGAGAGGAGTGGGAGGAGGGGGAGGGTGGTCTCGCGGGGAGGAGAAGGGGGGCTGCCACCACCGCGGGAGAGGAGGAGGGTGGTCGCACACCACCGCGGGGGTAGGGGTGGGAGGGGGTGAATGGGGAAGAGGAGAAAGTAGATATTTTGGTTATTTTTTAGTTTTTTTATTTTCAAAATAGCCACTAACGGTCAAATCTGACGGTTTGTAGACGGTATGAGACATTTTTATCGATTCATATATTCCAAGAGGATTTATTTTGCTAACGAGGCAAATTGGAGGACCTTTTTGCACTTTACCCAATAATATGAGATCTTTGTAAATAATCAAATTATAAGGATATTAAGATGGATGACGTTATTGGCACTCCTAAAATGTCATCATGCACGCCACTTTAATTTTATATCATTTAAATTCAAAATATGTTCCTACATTAATATTATTAGCACTCCTAAAATGTTATCCTGCACTCCTCCCTCTATGTATGCACAAATTAATGATATTTAATGTAGGAATAGGTTTGAAATTTAAATAATAGAAAATTAAAGAAGAGTACATAATAACATTTTAGAAGTGTCAATAACAACTTCCATTAAGATATATATATTTTTTTAATTAGCTATGTAGCACATGGACTGATCAAGTCTAAGCCCGGCCCATGCTAAAGCTAAGGGTTGTCTTCTTCCTGATCAACCGACAACTGAACCGACCGTCGTTAGGAGGGTTCAGGTCCACCACGACCGGCTCACGTCGAACCAGATGGTCCAGATCTCCCGCTAAAATTTTAATGCTGAAGTCACTTCAGCCACTTTCCATCGCGCTCTCTGCGATGTAAGTCGCCAAAACTCTCTCTCTCAATCTAGGTGCCGTGTCCGTGTCGCGTCGATACACACCTCTAGACTCCAAAATACACCAGACCCAGCAAATAAACGCCGTGTCCGTAGCGTCAAGTTACTGGTATGAGTCCTGGAGTTAGAAGCATATAGCTCTGTTATCAAAAGCGCTTGCATTGGTAAAAGAATCCTCTCTTAGGGGTTTTGGCTTTGTTGCACCCATACAAAACATGAAGTTACACGATGACACGGAGACGCGCAGATTTTGGCGTTTCCTGGTTCCCGTCACGACTCGACTCGGCACCGGATTTTCTGCTCCCTAGGGTTTTGGAGTTTGTTGGCTAAGATAACTAGAGTTTGTTACATAAACAGCCCGACACGACTCAACACGGACATGACACTGACTTTTATGCTTTTATGCTATTGCACTGATATTCAGGTCGGCATGATATATTGATACTACATTGTTGATTATACTCTCGATCCCAACTCCTAGTGTGCAAGTGGCCTCTATGACAAGCACCCCTTGGGTCGTGGATGAAATTAGTTCAGTCGTCACTTTGCGAGTATTAATTTTGAATGTACCAGATCCTCGCTCTTTCTTTGTCACAGTGTTTTATGTAGGTGCAACATTAATAGGAGTTATTGGGTAGAGTGTTATGGAGTATGCTTAAGAGTAATGCTACGGAGACACACTTTCCTTGACACACTCCATGGCCACACTGATGTGGCATTGCATTATTGGATGTCAAGAAAAACCTTCTGGAAGATGTAATATGCAGATAACATCCCATTTTAGTATCTAACTCATTCTCCACTATGCAGATAACATCCCATTTTGCAAACTTTTAATCCCACTTGGTATGGGCACACAGTTTATGTTTTCGTTATAGAAGCAACTCGATGTAGGCTACTCCAAATGTTTCATCAACACACATGTTTATAAAGAGTGAGTCGTCATTGTGACATTTGCTGATGAAATTTCAGAGCTTGCTAGCATTCTCGTATTCTGGCAGTCAAATGGGGCAGGAGACATCAAGTATCAAAAGGGGGAGGAAGCTGTTTTTTGCAGTCTTAGAGTCAGTATCTACATATTTTAGAATGCTGAGTATGTAGTCTTGACCCTTGAGAACCGGAGAATCATTTTACGTATTATACAAGCTTGGTACACTTAACTGCAGCGGTAGTTGCAATCACAGGGACCTTCGATGTTCAGTGTTTTCCTGAACCCTCTGATGTTTAGCTATACAACTTGGTCAGAGTTTGAATCCAGCTTCACCCATAGAACGTGTTTTGGATGAAGTTTGGCCGTATTACCGTACTGGTTGAGGGTATTTTATAAGTCTAGAACTATGCGAGTCCAATACAATCTTGTTAGTTCAATATAATGGCCTTTTTTGAAGTCAGGTCTCTGTATGTGACCTATTAGGATAATGGAGCCATATTTGACGTAAACTAGGTCTGCATTCACATCTTCAAACAACTTGCTTCTCCATCTTTTTGCAAGTCAGGTCTATGTATCGCGTTTATGATAATTGGGCGCCAGACTTGCTTCTCCATCTTTCGTGCATTAACATATTAAAACTGCTTGCATCTCCACTTTGTTCAGTTAGAATATGCACAACTTATTCAGTTTCTGATATATGATTTAAAAGTTTTTGTATTTCCTTTCACAGTAATAATGCAATATACAGGGAACTAATCATATAGTTGCTGCAATGCTTGTGAACTATAAACAGATCCAACTCTATGTCAAACAGAAACACAAGCCCAACAGTATAATTTACGAGGGAGTTTCCTCTTCGGATCCTCTAGTATTCTATGTGTAATTTCATCCCAATTAGCATTTCTTGATTATGGTGCAACTATTGGTACAGTAAATTTCTACATAGCTGCAAACTTGAAAATTTATTTGGTAAATTGGTATGTGGACACATTAGGAGAGTAAACAGTCTCATGCACAGGAAAATGTGAACTTTACAAAACAGTCGCAGATCATTTTATAAATATGACTGTTTTATATTTCGAAGAAATAAACTATTGCTGTTGGTTTAAAAAGAAAATGGCGGACAGAAAATAGTAAATGGGAGAGGATTCATTTCATATTTTTTCTTAGTTGTCAAAAGAAAAAGAAAAGTGAACATGAATATGACTTTAGCTTTTGGTTTCATCAGTCTGTTCTACATCCTATCATATGCATACTGTATGTGAAACGCTACAAGAAACTGAAATCCGGAATCGGACATATTTCCTTGTGCCTAACATTTGGATGATCAAATAGCAAGATATCCCTGTTTCTCAGCACGATGTAACTGTTGTAGACTTTTTGTTGGACTCTGCACATTTACAGAGTTTTGTAATTTACTATACTTTATTCATCCAACAAAAAAAGTCATTCAAAGTAGAACTTTCTGCGTAATTAGTTTTAATGTTTAATATGAGGTAGGAATAAGGTACAATAATCTAAAGATGGTTAGGTTTTCGAAAGCGAAACAGAAGCTACAGGTTGGTGCAATTGGCTAATCGTAATAGAAAATTCACCCTCGTCGTTATCACATTGAGATTCATGGAAGAGATTAGATGAATGACGATTTTATTAGATTTGGGTCCTAATCGAGAGTAAATTTGCAGGACTTTCATACGAAGAGCAGCAATCATGTGCGAGGACTCTTAAAGAAGAAGAGTAGGTGCAGTTGCGTGATATAAACTGGAAGATCATATTTGGTAAAGGCTGCATGTTAAAAATTGGAAGACCTTATTAGGTAAAGATCGAATTTAAGTTGCTATGAAATCCAAGGTTTTATAACAGATTAAGTTTATATGTTTTGTTCTTTGAGGACTCCCTCAAAGAAGAATGGTAGGTGGATGCATGATACAAACTGGAAAACCATGTTTAGGTAAAGGTTGAATCTGAGGTAGTGTGTTCTCTGAACTGGAATAGAGTAGTGTAAGGGACTAGTAACAATATAATATTATGTTTTCCAACAATCAAGTTCATAATCTCAAAAAAAAAAAAAAAAAAACTATCTATTAAGTTCATATATTTTCTGAAACCTTTGTAGCAGTCAACTGTCTATGGTGCATAACAACTATGTAGCTGGAAATTTGGACAAAAAGGTGTAGATGGTAATGAGCGGTTTACAGGCATTAACACGCAGAAATGTGTTTTGCTGACAAGAAGCTTCCTGGAGGATATTATGATAGAATGTAAAACAGAAGGAAAAAAAAAGTGAAATTCCCAGAAACTTGCTAGTTATTTGATATATGATTGTGAATTATTTTCGAAAAGAATTTCTCTACTTTGAAGTTGTAGATGAAGGTGAATGAGAAACAGAGGGGATATACTTTATTTCTGCTTCGCAGTCTGAGAGGGAACCAGTGCTCTTACCCTTGCAAACAAAAATAGTTGATTCTCTACTAAGTTTGTAATCCATTTTGTTTACTTTCTTTGGAACCCGATTATAGTCTCTATTTGTAGGCTGTTGCTAAAATCAGGCATGACCAATTCAATATTTCCTCGTGAATATGGCAGATAAGAAGAACATGGATGCTTCTATTTTCCGGCAAGCGACCAAATGTTGGTAAAGAGGATAAGAGGAACTATAGAACCCAGAAAGAACAGGTCAGTTGTAGCCGAAGTATTGCACAAGAAGCAATCTCAGTTGATCGTGATCTGTATTACTGTTGGAGGTAATGAGAAAGAGAAATGTGCAGTTCTTAGTTCTTACACAAAAACCATGAATCTGTTGATAATCTCCCTTAACTATGTATGATTCCTAGAGCTAAATACAAGTTATGCCGAAAAATACAGTTATATTGTACAATGTGCTGCTCTCGTATGTTCTTGGCTTCCTGCTGTGCTTGTGCAAAGCAGTGGAATTATCCCTATTTGAAAGCTAGCAGCATCAAGAAGGCCAAGAACACCAGAGCACCAAAACCAGTACAGCACAGGTCCAATATCCCTTCTCTCCTCACCTTCCTCTCTTTCCTCATCCTCTTCTTCTTAAGATAGTCTTCGTATCTCCTTTTCGCCTGTTCCTCCCCTTCGCCATTGCCTTTCCTCTTCTTCCTCCCCTGCATCGCCGCCGTCAGAATCCCCAGGCTCTCCTTCCCGCTCACTGCAATCCCATCCACGTCCTCCACCGTCATGGTCACCTCCCTCACGTGCCCCGCCTCCTCCCCGCACGTCACCACCACGCTCACCGCGCACCCGCTCAGCACCGTCACGAACCTGACCAGCGCCTCCCCGGTGTACCAGTGCCGGTCCACCGCCACCGGCCGCCGGCTCGACACGTTCACCGCCCTCCCCGCCCCGGCGTCGATCACCGCCCAGCTCAGTTCCAGCCCTGCGGGATTTATTGCTGCGGGCATCGGCTTGGAAGGTGCCGGTGGGTCCTTACGGTCGAGCGCGTCGATGCGGAAGACCGAGCCGAGGAACCACGGGCACGAGACATTGGTCTCGGCGATGCGGGAGAAGATTGGCACGCCTTCGTAGTGGATGTCGACCGCGGAAAACACACGGTCGGGGAGGGACAGCTTTTCGGTAGAGGGTGACGATGGTTCGGCATTGTTGAAGGAGGAGGACACGGTGTGGGTGATGGTATCGGTATCTGGAAAGGGGAAAGTATCAGCGAAGATAGAGCGAGGGGAGAGGCTAGCAAAAGTAGGTAGCAGGCGAAGGGAAGGCCAAGCCTCCAGGCAGAGGTCGGCCCATATAGAGGGGTCAGCGGAGAGGGAGCGGAAGAGGGAGGTGGAGCAGCCGACTGCGGCCAAAGTTGGCCCGTCCATGCGACGGAGAGCCCCCGCTAGGACGTCCGGATGGAGGTCCTCGATCGTAGTCGTTGACGTTGCCCCAGTTGAGAGTGCCATGCTATGGTATGGTTGAAGAATGAGAGAGTTTAAAGAGTAGGACTTGGTCTGGAGAGGGAGGGGAAGAAGTGGTTTTATATAGGAGAGTGAGAGAGAGAGGGGTTCTGTTAGTTACAATTTGGAATATGGGACTAAAGTCTTTGTGTGTTTGGGTAGGTGAAGAGTGAATTTAGGAAGGATAGATATATTGTTAGTTCTTTCATATATCTCTAGAATTATATACATATGTGGATTGGATTGGACATATGGGTTTGAAGATTTTGCACGTTTGATCAGATTAAGAGGGGAGGACACGCAGACTCCAGTCTCATCTCTATTGATATTTGGTAATAGAAGGGTTGGACCCATTAGAAGAGGAGAGCCAGCCATACATATCTTTGTCTTTTAGGAAAAATTGATTTTATGGGCAGGTCATTGATGAGTCCTTATCTATGCACACGTTATAGACAAGAGAGTGAGGACCCGGATAAAATAATTGCACGCGCCGATGTCAACTTTTTCATTCTTTTTTACATAAATGGATTTATAATTTCCGAATAGAAGTTGTTTAGCTAAAGATGAAAACAATTTTCCTGTACTAATGACAATCAAAGAAACAAATAAACGGTGTACAAGGAGATTGGTCCAAAAGAAAAGTAGTATAATATATTTTACTAATAAGTTTGAGAATATTGTTTTTATCTTGAGCTTCCTGGAAGATTCAGTGTGTCAAGTGCGATTTTCGAGAAAATATCAACTTATGCCCCTTGTTGATCAATTACTCATGCATCGTCCCCTTGCGAACTGAAATTATGGGATAAGTTGTTTGTGAATCCTTTTACTGACTAATTACATTGTAATTTTCAAAATCACTTGTAACAGGTGCTCGGTCTGAGCCTATGAGCTGCATCCAAGCTTCACAAATTACTTGACATGTATAGTAACTTTCTGTTCTTTCTATGGCATATTTTCACCTTTGTCCAGCGGTTGTGCAGGATGTTTGCCTCACCATATGCCTGATATCTTTCCTTCTGCACCAGGCAACAAAACAGCAGCAACAACAAAAGTACAGCCAGGTATTGCAAAATATTAATTGACAAGTCGGTTTATGAGATTAGTGTGTATGACCTAATCTGTAAGGTTTTGTTTAAGTGTATTGCTGCTTCATCATCACATCACTGCAATATTTATATGCTGCTTATTGTAGTATTTTATATGTTGCTTGTTGACAATATTAAATACTTGATTTGCAAGTGGTTGGTTTGTATGAGGCTTGGGTACTCTGAATCCAAGTGCGATCATCGCGTCATATTATTGATCCAAATTCTACTCCTATGAACAGGTTCGGGATTGGCGCACATTTTCTTATTTCATTTGACAGTTTGACTCATGCAATAAAGGACCCACCATGCCGCAACGTTGGTGAGTTACAGAAATGTTCTTGATTCTCCTGATCATGTGTGCTACAATGGAGATGAGTTCTCTCCGATCAGCATTAGGCTTTTCTACTTGTCATATATAAATTTAAAAAAAAAAACTTTGCCGTTGCTTAATATAAGCCTTGTGCGCACCTATTATAAGAAAATTATACAAATAATTTAATTCCAAACTTAATAACTAAGTGAAAGAACGCACAAATATTGCTAATTCGTTGATTCCTTTCATACCGAGGACATAGCTCCTATTGATGAACAAAAGAAAATGATTGAAATAGTAAACTCAAAAAATTGGAAGGCAGGCTTGGTTATGGTGTTGTAGAAGGATATCGCTGGTACAAAATGTAGAAAATAATGGTTGGATGATTTTATTGATGGACTACTTCACTACTTATAGGGAGTCTAGCTCCTCTACATACTACATATTCCGATGTGGGACTAAAAGTCCCTTATTGATTCTCAACACTCCCCCTCAAGATGGGCGATAGATATTGATCATCCCCATCTTGTTACATAGCTTCGACAGACTTAATGAACTAAGACCCTTAGTCAGACAGTCTGCAACTTGTTCTTCTGAGCGGACATGGTCAATCTTCAGTATCCCTTGTTCCAGCTTCTCCTTAATGAAGAATCGATCAATCTCGATGTGCTTCGTTCTGTCGTGCTGAACTGGATTGTTAGCTATACTTATTGCAGCTTGACTATCGCTCAGAAGACGCAATGGTGCTCCCTTATCCAGCTTCAACTCTGTCAGCAATGCTTTCACCCACAGCAACTCTGACACTCCCAGAGCCATTGCTCTGTATTCTGCTTCAGCTGTCGACCGTGCTACCACTGACTGTTTCTTGCTTCTCCATGAGACCAGATTTCCTCCTACAAAAACACAGTATCCCGTGGTAGACCTTCTGTCGTCTATGCAGCTCGCCCAGTCTGCATCACAGTATCCCTCAACTTCTATGCGTCCATTCTTCTTGAACCATAGCTCCTTTCCCGGCGTTCCTTTCAGATATCTCAAGATCTGAAATACTGCTTCCATATGACCCTTTCTTGGATCATGCATGTAGCGACTCACTACACTTACCGCAAATGAGATATCAGGGCGAGTGTGTCCCAGATAAATCAATCTCCCTACAAGTCTTTGATATCTTTCACGATCAACAGGCTCTCCTGCTTCTGCTCCAAGCTTACTCTTCTGGTCAATTGGAGTAACGGCTGCTTTGCGTCCCTGTCTCCTTTAGCAGATCTAGTACGTATTTTCTTTGTGATAGAACAATTCCCTGTTCGCCTTCACACACTTCGATACCTAGAAAGTACCTCATCGCTCCTAAATCATTCACCTCAAACTCCTTCGCGAGTTTTGACTTCAGCTTAGTGATCTCGACTTCATCATCACCTGTGATCACTATATCATCCACATATACAGCAAGTATAGTGATGTGGCCTCTTGCATGCTGGAGGAAGACCGTATGATCTGCATTTGTTTGACGGTATCCCATGCCTGTAACAGCCTTTCTGAATCTGTCAAACCAGGCTCGAGGAGATTGCTTGAGCCCGTATAGCGACTTCTTCAGTTTACACACCTTTCCTTGCGACGTCCCTCCGTCTGATTCCGTCGCGTAGCACCCTGGCGGGAGCTCCATGTATACTTCTTCTTGCAGGTCCCCATGAAAAAAGGCATTCTTCACATCAAGCTGATACAGCTTCCACCCATAGTTCGCTGCAATGGAGACCAGAGTTCTCACGGTGCTCATTTTTGCTACTGGGACAAACGTCTCATCATAGTCTATGTCATATGACTGTGTGAATCCTTTTGCAACCAACCTCGCCTTGTACCGCTCTACTTTTCCTTCTGGCGTCTCTTTCACTGTGTACACCCATTTGCATCCCACAGCTTTCTTCCCTTTGGGTAATGGAACCAGCTCCCATGTCTTATTTTTCTCCAGTGTCCCAAGTTCTTCCATCATTGCAGCTTTCCACCTTGGATCTTTCTTTGCTTCCTGCCAACACTTGGGCAACGAAGTAGAGTCTAACGATGCAATGAAGGCTCGATAATTCGAAGAAATGTTAGAATAAGACAAGAAGTTGGCAATGTCATGTTCGTAATCATCAAAACGAGCAGGAGCCTTACCCGCATTTTGTAAGGTGACGGATCCACATCAGTATGGATCACACGTGGGGTTGCCTCGGTTAATCTCTTTGATAAGATATCATCAACCAAGGCCTTCATCTCTTCGCCCGTCAGTTTGCCACTGATCGAATCCATGGCTTCTTCAACTGTGAACCCTATTCGTCGTCTTCTTCGGCTTCTTCGACGTCAGAGTCGGCAACTTCCCCAACTTCGTCGTCTTCTCCGTCTTCGTCGTCTTCGTCGTTTTCTTCGACGTCACAGACTTTACGAATGCGCTACTAACTTGGCCAGCACCGGCGCGCGCATGTAAAGTGAACACGTCAGGTCACCAGAGAAGACATGATCAGTCTCTGTAGAGATCCCGATGTGAAGAAGGAATAACAAATAAAACATTTGTTAGTTCCAAACGGCGTAAGCGAGGATCAGAGTTGGTGCAAATAAAGCATTTGACAGCCGTCTGTCTTCGAAATACGCCGTGTTTTTTGTTTTTGTTTTTTTGACGGCTAGGGTTTGAAGTAGATGGAAAGGCTAGGGTTAGACATGGTGGTGCCTAGGGTTAGAGTTTGGGAAGGGGGGGGCGCCGGTGGTGGGGGGGGGGCTGCTGCTTCGGGGGGGGGGGGGGGGGGGGGTCGGGGGTGGTCGGGGGGGGGCTGCTGCTTCGGGGGGGTCGGGGGGGCTGCTGCGTCGGGGGGGGTCGGGGGGGGGGGGGGGGGGTTCGGCTGCTGCTTCGCGGGGGGGTCGGGGGGTGGGGGGGGGGTCGCGGGTGTCACGCCCCGATCCGGGAAATCGCTCGTCCTCGCTAGATTTTACCCGAATCATTCGTCCTCGCTGGGGCGTGATGCCGCACGAGCCTGGAGTTGCGCTCGTCCAAGGCAAGATAACAGTTCACATAGTGATTATCTCAAATTCGTAACATAAGCAGCGGAAGGAAACAAAGTATAATACAAGAATCTCTTTTATTCATAATGAACTGAAGATTACAAAGGCTCTGAATAGCCCAACATATATGCCAATTGGCTACAACGCTCATGATCTCTCTAGCTCACAAAGGATTACATTGTTCCATACATTATGCCTCTTTATAGCCACCAAGTAGACTTCGGCCGAACATCTCCATGTCGCAAGTCCGAACACATATACGGTAGCTCCTCTTGAACGCCAAGGACTTCATGCCTCGGCACGTCCAAGCCAAGCTCTGTCCCGAGCCGAACATACCTGAACCTGCACATAAACTAGTGGGGGATTAGTGCTTTCGTCCTCGCTTCGCACTGATCAAGACCCGCTCGCACCCAAACCAAACACTAAATATCTTTAGTGAAACATGCATCTTAATTTGTGATCTTTCTATTTAGCCTTAGGATCAGTTTCATGGCAATGTTTACGCATAGCAACTTTATCATAATGTGTCCACTACCGTGTTCCTGCAGCAGATACAGTTAGGCATAATCTGAACATAATCATAGTGATCGTGCACATCTCCGTCCCATATTGCCTAGCCTGCACGGGTTAGAACTTAACATAGAATCATATCATTCACGCAACAACCAACCATAAACTTAGACCAAGCATAAGGGTCGCAGGCCCTGCGCCTGCACCCAACTCTCATCTCAGCCCACCGGCCCTAACTATATGAAGGTCACGGTGTTTCGCACCGTAATGGACTTGGCATCTCTTATGTGTAAGCCTACGATCACTTCGATACGGGTTGCTAGCCCAGTATCCGAAGGATCCCAAACTTACGGATATCATAGCTTATCACAGCACTGGACGGTCGCAATCCGTCCGAATGATGTGCACCATAAATACCACACATAATTCCCTCCTAGGCCGAACGGTCCCGGTGCCCCGGTCGTAACCGTCCGAGGGAAGCCGCACCCGTGCACGGGCCATCCGAGTCCATTGACCATGCAATACGCGCCATAGCAAATACACATAACATTCCAACCAATCATTCGTTGCATAAACATAGTCTCGTTCCATAAACGGTTTTTCCGTGCCATAAACATATTCGCGTCTCATAAACATAATCCACCATCCATATGGGGAGCTCCGTCGGCGTTATGCCCCAACACATCCATATTGATGCACGACGCCCAACGGCTTAGTCATCTCATACTCGTATTCAACGCGTACCATTCGTAAGTCATTCTCATAGCCTAGTTCCGTAGTTACTTAGTTATTCCTTAGCTTTCGTGCACGAAGGCATGCTCAGCGCCGTAATCAACGTTCTACGCCTAGTGTTCAATGTTCTCGGAGCCGTGCACATGATGCACATCTCGATATTGTCTTTCAATGTTCTACCATCACCCGCCCTACCGCGACTTGTACACTTGATACACGTCGCTTCAATTGTTCGATTGTTCAATGTTCTATCTTAGTGTTCGACACATACTTGGACCTTTCGTCGCCGAGCCACGCTCGCTAACTCGATAACATCTACGCATACAATGACATCTTTTATTAGACGTGAAGGAATAGGGAGAGAGAGTCAAGAACCCGCCCACCTTAAGTCGATACGCCTTGCCGTCTCGCCGATTGAAGCGTCTCGCTTCATAACTCGATCGCATAGCTAACTCCCGGACTTAGCCATTCCTTTGAACTACTCGGTTGATTTGGCCTATCGCGCCCATGCCACAATCCGTTGCAAGGCCATGATTTGGTTTTGCGGACACTTCATTGCATAAGGCAAATGCCGACCTCTTATCGTCCAGCGTAAAAGTATAGCCTGCACACCAGATCAACTAGAATCAGCACTTACTCGAATAGGACTTATCCTTTGCATCGATTCGATCCATAGATTTCAATCGACTTAAAGCTTACCTTTGGCCAACGTAACACTTGCATCGATTCGCATCGATACCTCCTCGGGTCAACGCAACTTTTCGAGTCAACGACTCATCGTAATGCACCGTGCGGAGCGGGGCATTACATAATATACCACTCAAAACAAGGTTCGTCCTCGAACCGAAACTAACACTTAATCTAAGTGCCCCGCATAGATCATTTCACGATCTCGTGCTACTATCGTTGGAATCATACAACTTAGTTTGGATCATACACATATTTTAGACGTCCCACCAATATATGCATTTCAGCCAAGCTCAGTTGTAGGATACCGGGACAACTAACAACTCAACTTACATCCTCAAGCACCAATCAGTCCGTACTCGACTTAGTCAAATCTTAGCGCATATTCTCAAAATACTTCTCGTATGCATCATCCATAACATGCGATTCTCTTCCAAACATTTCTGCACATAACTTGATTCAAACCCGTAACTTCGATCATAAGTTTCTTCGACGGCCATCTAACGCATGCATTGCATCGAGTCATTGCGCATCCGATCACAACAATTCTCCGCAACGCCTATTCGTCCAACCGTTTGCCTATCTCTCACGTAACCCAAGTCTTTCATCCAATCATTCATAACACTTGGCCTTAATGACATGGACTAAGTCCAACATATCCAAATTCCTTTGCCTACCATTTGCACTAAGTCTCGCACACAATTTTCTCAACACGATTCACGTTCTCGAACTACCTACGCATCGCGTCTGGGGCTACCCCCGCTAGGTAACTTATCCAGACATCATGCTCACACTCTCCCGACACAAGAGGTCAACTTGAGTCTGTAATGCCCAGATCTCGTATTACGTATTTGGAATACGTATACGTAATTTGACCCGTATTGCATGTCTTTCTGCTTGATTTATTCTAGCATTTCATTGATTGGTTTATTCTTGGGTTGGTTCGGCTTAGCTTGGTTTGCTTTGGTTCATCATGAACCAAGGGTGAACCCTCCTACCTACCACCACCCTCTTTACTTATAACCCCTTCCTTTCTCTCTCATCATTTTTTTCCTTCTTCATTTACTCTCCACCATTACTTCTTCAACCACCAGGAGGGGGAGGAGAGAGAGCTTAGGCAAGTGCCAACTTGCTTCATGATGGATCTCATGTTTTATTGTTCCATTCTCTTCCTTATTAGATTCTAAGCCTCTTTAGAACTTGGCATTTTCCATTTTGATGGTTATATTTTTGTAGATCTAAGTTTTAAGTTCCTTCTTGTTTAGTTTTCTTGGTTTTGATCTCTAAAAACTTGGTATTTCCAAAAACTAATAGTTCTATGTTGTAGAGAATTCAATTTTCTTCAGTTTTGGCTTTTGTTTCGCTTGATTTCGACTCCGGATGAGTAAGTTATGGCCATTACAAGTTTTCGGAACTTTCATGGCTGAACTTGCTGTTTGGGGACGATGAACCTCATGCGCCCGGGAGGCCATGCGCTGGGAGGCCATGCGCCGTGAAGTCCCGGCAACGCATCCCTTAACTCCGAGCGTGTCATGCGCGTAGGTTCCCTACGCGCATGTACTGAAGACGCAACGTGAGTTTCCCATGCGCCGATTTGTGCAGGAATCTCATGCGCCGATTTGTGCAGGAATCTCATGCGCCGATTCATGCAGGAATCTCATGCGCCGATTCGTGCAGGAATCTCATGCGCCGATTTGTGCAGGAATCTCATGCGCCGATTCATGCAGGAATCTCATGCGCCGATTCGTGCAGGAATCTCATGCGCCGATTTGTGCAGGAATCTCATGCGCCGATCCGTGCAGGAATCTCATGCGCCGATTTGTGCAGGAATCTCATGCGCCGATTCGTGCAGGAATCTCATGTGCCGATTTGTGCAGGAATCTCATGCGCCGATTTGTGCAGGAATCCCATGCGCCGATTTGTGCAGGAATCTCAGGCGCCGATTTGTGCAGGAATCTCATGCGCCGATTGTGCAGGAATCCCATGCGCCGGAATTGCTCTATTTTACTGTTTTTGCCTGTTTAATTTGTTTGTAGCTAGAATCTTGAAAAACTCAAAACATGAAAGTTGTAGATCTTTTCCTTGGCTTCAAGAATATGTTACTAGTTATTTTATGCAAGTTTCTCTCATTCATGATAATGTAAGGATAGAACACGATAGTGGCCTGTTAAGGCGCACTCTTGACAAGTACCAAGTGGACATGACATGACCTGATAGTGGCCCGCCGTGGCGCACTCCTGACAAGTATACCTGACATGATATACCTCGGATTGCTGTTGCGACGGCTAACATGACATGACATGACTTGATAAGTATAAACAACCTGGACACCGTGGACGATTGTGCTTGTGCAATGAACCAGTCTTGTCTTGCATCATGCTTAGGATGGGACCCCTGAGTACCACGGTCAGGGGTACCTACTGAAATGGACTAAGGCTAATAACTAGATTAACACAGTAGTCATGAAGAGATTTCCCAGCTACAGGTAATCCCGTTACCTGGGCGCGCTTGGGATCTGTAGCCTGCCGTCGAGTAGGGCACATTTCCAGCACACTGTCATGTGTTGCACCCTTATTGTACTAATATTCGCCTAGATAACCTGGATGGTCTGCAGGGCTTGTGGCTGTGGAATAATCTCATTGCATCTTGCTAGTAACTAGGCTTGTGATAACCCTAGTTAGTTAAAGTATCAAGCCGTACTTATTGCTTGGCCGTGAATGATTGAATGGAGTCTAACCCTGTCTATTCTTGCCTCGATCCTGTACAAGATTGTTACATGACATGATTACTTGTGCTTGCTTTTTAACATAAAGATCAGGGGACCAGTTCTGTTCAGGCGAAGGGTTACAACCCCGGTCCTTGTTTGGTTTACGGGTTGTAACCTGGCTCCCGGAGCAGTTCTGTGTTTCTCTTCGTTTATTTCTTGTTGCACCCCATGACATGCTCGACATGCTTTACCTTACTTCGAGATCGTGATTATTTACACTGGCCTTATTGATAAATGGTGGGGATATCAAGTTCCGTTCAGATGAAGAGTTACAACCCCGGTCCTTGTTTGGTTTACGGGTTGTAACTTGGTTATCTGAATAGTCCCTGGTTATCACATCGTATATCACCGGTCATGCCTTTCCTTAATTACTGTCTTTTATTATGTCATTATATTCTTGTGCTAATTGCTGGTTTTAGTTCCTAAGTGAAGCCTCCTTTGTGGCACTTGCTCTTCTGGGGTCTGACCCAGCTGGTTTTGTATGGCCAGATACCAGAGCAGCTCCAGAGGATCTACCGGTTTTCCAGCCCGATGGTGAACACCAGACGTAACCAGGGCAACGAGTGGGTTTATTTTTGCTCTCCCACTCTATTGTAAAATTATTCTTTTGAGGCGTTTAGCCGCCGAGCAAGTGTTAGCTCGTGTACATTTTACTTACTGTCTGCCTACGGGCTGTAACATGATTGGCAACCTAGGGTTGATCATGTATTGACTAAAACTCTTGCTAGTTCTCATATTTTGTAAACGACTAGCTTCATGATCAGCTGAATATGTAATGTTTGGGACGCCTTACTATTTTATTTGGTGATCTTACATCTTGTAACATTTACTTACTTGCTTGTGATTGAGACACTAGGTTTCTTGCTGACCTTAAGAGACTGATGGCTTGTAGATAAACCCTCATATATCTAGACAGCCGTGACCGTATGGTGAGATGGATTCCATTTCACTATACGTAGCTGGCTATGTCTGCCCCCGCTCTCCAGTATTCTGGTTCTGGGGCGTGACATGGTTTAAGTGGTGGCCCATGCAGGTCTTGAAAATCAAGATATGTGAGGGTTTACCGAATAGATGTCTCAATCAGTACTCGCCCTTGATCTCTGCTCGTACTCTCTGAATCCCTGAAATCTTGTCCTGATCACATGCTTGTATCGTTGATCTGTCCTGGTCCTTCCTTATTGTTTCCTATGTCGTCTTCTTCAGCGGCATTGTTCCTGGACCTGCCGATCAGCAAGGCGGAGCACCTCCCGTGGACCAGCAACCTGGAGATCAAGTCCAGCATTCCAGAGTCGCCTCCAGAGTTATGCCTACTGGAGGAGAGCCCCCAGTTCAGCCCGTTCAGCCTGCCGAGCCGGATGATGGCACCTTGGTAGGTCTCATCAGGACCTTGATAGCTTCCCAGGATCGTAGAGAGACGCCTTGCACCAGACTGTGGCAGATGCTTTGACCAGAGGCGGTCTTCATGGCAACAGTGCAGCGAACAGTTTCAAGCGCCTGAACCCTCCCTTCTTCGATGGCAGCGAAGATGCTATCGCTGCAGATGCATGGCTTCAGGACACAGAAGTGATTCTAGAGGCAGCGAGGACTCCAGAGAACGAGAAGGTGGCCGTAGTGCGCATGCAGTTACTAGATCTTGCCCGCAGCTGGTGGGCAGCGCAGGCCGATGGTTAGTGGCCCCTATTTCATGGGCAGTATTCAGGGAGAGATTCCAGACCAAGTATTTCGATGCTGTAGCTCGGTACGATCTACAGACGAGGTTCACCAATCTCATGCAGATGAGCAGGACGGTCGATGGATATGCGGCCGAGTTTTCCAGGCTTAGTCGGTTTGCTCCCACTTTGGTGGCAACCGAGTTCGACAGAGCCCAGCGGTTCCAGCAGGGGCTCCATCTCGAGATTTGTTGGCAGTGGAGCAGTTTGAGCATCAGACCTTCGATGCAGTACTGAGGGCAGCCAGGAGGCACGAGTATACCTCCCACAGGATAGTGGACATGACCGGAGGTCGGAAGCGATCTCACAGCCAGATGACCCAGTCTTCAGCACCAGCCCCGGCAGTCAGGGCTTTGACAATTGGAACTCCGAGGCAGGCGGCCTCAGTGACGTCGGTCACGTTCCCTCAGCAACAGAAGCAGAAGCAGTCTTCCGCAATGGGCTGCACTCATTGTGGGAAGCCAGGACACGTTGTTTCAGAATGTCGCAGAGCACAGGGATTGTGCTTAGCTTGTGGAGCACCGGACCACAAGATAGGGTCCTGTCCGAATAGGGCCAGTTCGTCATCGGCCCAGACTAGTCCCTCGGTAAGGGGACCAGCACCAGTGCAGCAGCAGTACCAGCCTCCGAGGCCATTGCCGCCTCAGACCCAAGTATTCCAGCAGCAAGGACCCCAACAGTATGCCCTGGTCCAAGCTCAGATTCAGAACCGACAGAGAGGTTCCTAGCAGGATATCTTCCCTCTTTCTCGTGCCTTCGATTTCCTTGCTTACATACATGATTGCATGATTGATTGCCTAGTTATAACTTGCTTATGATTAGTCTAGCTTGTCCTTGCATCTCTAACCTCTTGATTAAATTCCGAGGACGGAATTCTTTTAAGGTGGGTAGAGTTGTAAGGCCCAGATCTCGTATTACGTATTTGGAATACGTATACGTAATTTGACCCGTATTGCATGTCTTCCTGCTTAATTTATTCTAGCATTTCATTGATTGGTTTATTCTTGGGTTGGTTCGGCTTAGCTTGGTTTGCTTTGGTTCATCATGAACCAAGGGTGAACTCTCCTACCTACCACCACCCTCTTTACTTATAACCCCTTTCTTTTCTCTCTCATTTTTTTCCTCTTCATTTACTCTCCACCATTACTTCTTCAACCACCAGGAGGGGGAGAGAGAGAGAGCTTAGGCAAGTGCAAACTTGCTTCATGATGGATCTCATGTTTTATTGTTCCATTCTCTTCCTTATTAGATTCTAAGCCTCTTTAGAACTTGGCATTTTCCATTTTGATGGTTATATTTTGTAGATCTAAGTTTTAAGTTCCTTCTTGTTTAGTTTTCTTGGTTTTGATCTCTAAAAACTTGGTATTTCCAAAAACTAATGGTTCGATGTTGTAGAGAATTCAATTTCCTTCAGTTTTGGCTTTTGTTTCGCTTGATTTCGACTCCGGATGAGTAAGTTATGGCCATTACAAGTTTTCGGAACTTTCATGGCTGAACTTGCTGTTTGGGGACGATGAACCTCATGCGCCCGGGAGGCCATGCGCCGTGAAGTCCCGGCAACGCATCCCTTAACTCCGAGCGTGTCATGCGCGTAGGTTCCCTACGCGCATGTACTGAAGACGCAACGTGAGTTTCCCATGCGCCGATTTGTGCAGGAATCTCATGCGCCGATTCGTGCAGGAATCTCATGCGCCGATTCGTGCAGGAATCTCATGCGCCGATTCGTGCAGGAATCTCATGCGCCGATCCGTGCAGGAATCTCATGCGCCGATTCGTGCAGGAATCTCATGCGCCGATTCGTGCAGGAATCTCATGCGCCGATTTGTGCAGGAATCTCATGCGCCGATTGTGCAGGAATCCCATGCGCCGGAATTGCTCTATTTCACTGTTTTTGCCTGTTTAATTTGTTTTGTAGCTAGAATCTTGAAAAACTCAAAACATGAAAGTTGTAGATCTTTTCCTTGGCTTCAAGAATATGTTACTAGTTATTTTATGCAAGTTTCTCTCATTCATGATAATGTAAGGATAGAACACGATAGTGGCCTGTTAAGGCGCACTCTTGACAAGTACCAAGTGGACATGACATGACCTGATAGTGGTCCGCCGTGGCGCACTCCTGACAAGTATACCTGACATGATATACGGTACCTCGGATTGCTGTTGCGACGGCTAACATGACATGACATGACTTGATAAGTATAAACAACCTGGACACCGTGGACGATTGTGCTTGTGCAATGAACCAGTTTTGTCTTGCATCATGCTTAGGATGGGACCCCTGAGTACCACGGTCAGGGGTACCTACTGAAATGGACTAAGGCTAATAACTAGATTAACACAGTAGTCATGAAGAGATTTCCCAGCTACAGGCAATCCCGTTACCTGGGCGCGCTTGGGATCTGTAGCCTGCCGTCGAGTAGGGCACATTTCCAGCACACTGTCATGTGTTGCACCCTTATTGTACTAATATTCGCCTGGATAACCTGGATGGTCTGCAGGGCTTGTGGCTGTGGAATAATCTCATTGCATCTTGCTAGTAACTAGGCTTGTGATAACCCTAGTTAGTTAAAGTATCAAGCCGTACTTATTGCTTGGCCGTGAATGATTGAATGGAGTCTAACCCTGTCTATTCTTGCCTCGATCCTGTACAAGATTGTTACATGACATGATTACTTGTGCTTGCTTTTTAACAATAAAGATCAGGGGACCAGTTCTGTTCAGGCGAAGGGTTACAACCCCGGTCCTTGTTTGGTTTACGGGTTGTAACCTGGCTCCCGGAGCAGTTCTGTGTTCTCTCTTCGTTTATTGTCTTGTTGCACCCCATGACATGCTCGACATGCTTTACCTTACTTCGAGATCGTGATTATTTACACTGGCCTTATTGATAAATGGTGGGGATACCAAGTTCCGTTCAGATGAAGAGTTACAACCCCGGTCCTTGTTTGGTTTACGGGTTGTAACTTGGTTATCTGAATAGTCCCATGGTTATCACATCGTATATCACCGGTCATGCCTTTCCTTAATTACTGTCTTTTATTATGTTATTATATTCTTGTGCTAATTGCTGGTTTTAGTTCCTAAGTGAAGCCTCCTTTGTGGCACTTGCTCTTCTGGGGTCTGACCCAGCTGGTTTTGTATGGCCAGATACCAGAGCAGCTCCAGAGGATCTACCGGTTTTCCAGCCCTATGGTGAACACCAGGCGTAACCAGGGCAACGAGTGGGTTTATTTTTGCTCTCCCACTCTATTGTAAAATTATTCTTTTGAGGCGTTTAGCCGCCGAGCAAGTGTTAGCTCGTGTACATTTTACTTACTGTCTGCCTACGGGCTGTAACATGATTGGCAACCTAGGGTTGATCATGTATTGACTAAAACTCTTGCTAGTCCTCACATTTTGTAAACGACTAGCTTCATGATCAGCTGAATATGTAATATTTGGGACGTCTTACTATTGTATATTGGTAATCTTACATCTTGTAACATTTACTTACTTGCTTGTGATTGAGACACTAGGTTTCTTGCTGACCTTAAGAGACTGATGGCTTGTAGATAAACCCTCATATATCTAGACAGCCGTGACCGTATGGTGAGATGGATTCCATTTCACTATACGTAGCTGGCTATGTCTGCCCCCGCTCTCCAGTATTCTGGTTCTGGGGCGTGACAGAGTCTACGATGCTCAAAGACAACAATCTTTCTGACCCAAGGTCTCTTACGATACGTCCATCTCCTATTCTCGACCGAGTACGAATCCTTTACTCAATTCTCGAATCAATCTCGACTAGTTCGTTCCATAACATAAATCGTGCGCTCAACACACATAGCCTAACCGTTACTCAAACCAATCTACGACACAACTCTTAGGGTCTTTCTGCTATCCGTTGCTCTCGCGCATTGCAGAATTCTTGCAATCGCCTTACCGCACCGCTATGCTAAGCACATTCCTCGACATCTATTCGATCATCGACCAACCAAGTCTACTTATGCACTTATTCGATCGATCATAACTTTTCTAGCCGTATCGATCTATTCGAAGGCTACTCGCTAACTTCCGAAACACGATACTCAGCTTAGACTATCTTCAACATACACTACATTTGTATTCCTCCTCGACGAAATTTCTTATGCGACTTCATTGGGTCATCCTATGGGACTTCAATATTTACTTGATTTGGCGGTCAAGTCTTCTAGGGTCACCTGCCCCGGAACTACGCTCGATAATTGAAGATCATCAACGAGGGACAGTTACAACGAACCATGCTATATCCTATCGCGGAGCCAAATCAATTCCCGACAATTTCTATGGGACTTTACCCAATCCGACATAATTTACTCATCCATAATTTATCTACTCTCGCGCAACTGATGCGTCGTTAACTACTCGAATCACTCGTGCATTACCGTCAACACCATCGAAGCCGAGCAACATTTGTTTGCCTCAATACGAGTCCATCTACCCACGTTAATATCTGGCACACTCTAGGCCATCGTACAATCCTCAATTCCACCTTCGTATCAAACCACAAGTCCATATCAAATTTGCCACGCCTCGCAAGTTCGATCATCCCCGCTGGATGAATCACCATACCAGCGCTCACGCGGAATGATCGTTCTAATTTGACGTGACGCATGTGCGAGGCTGGTGTTGCGCTCGCTCAAGACAAGAATGTCAACATAGTGGTGATCCACGAAGCAATCCAAAAGACTTTCTTTTTCATCCAAGTAACATCCATTCACTCTCAAATCCTCCGAAGCACTCCTACCGTTATCATCCAAATCGACATCAACTTAACTTGCACCTTATTCATCCAACAACAATGCTCAACAAAATTTTCGTTCATTCGATCAGAGTATCCCCGAGTTATTGCATATCGTCTTTGATACGCCTCAATACCATCGTCGATATGCATAACTTGAACATCTTCCTTTCTCATAAGCTCCAATTCGTTGCAATCACTGTTATCATCCGAACTCGAATACGAATCAAGTCTTGCACACATCAAGATTCATTCCGTTATAACTACCATAATCGCGACATAATTTCCAATTCACATATTCATTTTCATATCCCTAACTCGCACTTCCCGATCGTGCTACCGACTCATCGCACTAACCAAATTTCGTTCGTACGATTTCTTCGTATCTACTTAACACGTTCCGAACAAGCTTCCGTACTAACTCAACATAAATTCGACCGGTTCGACCATTTCCTCAACGTACATTTCTTCGCTATGCTCAGCCTATCGTTCGACTTACACTTAACGAATCCTCGTCCGACGTATCCTCCGTGGATATGACTTCGCACATAATCGTTCGACTCACTTCCTCAAGGCATACTTGCATCGACTTCTCTCAAGTCATTCCCACTCAAGTCTCGGTACTACTGCGTTCGTTGAGGATAGACATATCGTAACAACATAATCGTCTCAATATAACCTATCATAAGTCACCAACCGGCTTAACATAGCTATCGCTAAGTGGTATTCCATATACCACTCAGAAATCGAGCCTATCGTTATCGATACAATGTCTCACTGCATCGATCACACAATTGGTATTGCATATACCACTCGAAACCGAGTCATTACTCGACATCACATTCCGCATAGGTCCGACATCTCTTTCTAAATCAACTATCTCGTATGGCGATCTTTCCGATCCCAGCTCTATCGTTTGCTTACTCGAGTTGGCACAACAACTAGACCGACATGCCCTATCTTTCGTTCAAGTTCGACATTCGTTCAAGTCTCACCGTGCCTTAGCGATCATATCGATCACACACGCAACATTCGCTTACTCAAACTCACTGCGACATACGGCCAACATAAACGTTCGCCTACTCAACTCGACTCGTTATTATCGCATCCGCGATCTTCCAATCTCGCTCGTTGCAACTCGTACAACAACTCATTCTCGATAATTAAGGTCTTTACTCAATCTCGTGCAACATATTGCTATCCATTCGCATAGCCATACAACACGCATCATACCATATCGACTCGTCGCACTGATACAACGGACGATCCAAGACTTGCTGCACTCCGTGCAACCAACAACACATAACCATTCGCATAGCCACGTAATACGCATCGCCTCACATATCGACCCGTTGCACTTTGTGCAACCAAAACACATATTTCCTCGCACTTCGTGCGACCAAAACACATAACTCCTCGCACTTCGTGCGACCGACAACACATATATCATTGCACTTCACGCAACCAACATCACCATATTCGTTGCACTTCGTGCGACCAGCATTCACAACTTTCTTGCACTTCGGGAAACCATAATCTCATAACTCGTTGCACTTCGTGCAACCAACACTCTCCGATGACACCCGGAGATAGCGTGATAGTCACGACATACTTGTGGCAGACGTACGCACTTAATATAGACTTATTGTATGGAACATCCAATGTAGCGTCGAGCAGATCCATGAGCCATGCGGTTGCGGAAACAACTTAGAGTCAACTGAATTCGATAGCGAAGCAACTGAGGGTCAAAGAGATTCATGCACGGTCCAAAGGATGGAACTGCTCTGATACCAACTTGTCACGTCCCGATCCGGGAAATCGTTCGTCCTCGCTAGATTTTACCCGAATCATCGTCCTCGCTGGGGCGTGATGCTGCACGAGCCTGGAGTTGTGCTCGTGCAAGGCAAGATAACAGTTCACATAGTGATTATCTCAAATTCGTAACATAAGCAGCGGAAGGAAACAAAGTATAACACAAGTATCTCTTTTATAATGAACTGAAGATTACAAAGGCTCTGAATAGTCCAACATATATGCCAATTGGCTACAACGCTCATGATCTCTCTAGCTCACAAATGATTACATTATTCCATACATTATGCCTCTTTATAGCCACCAAGTAGACTTCGGCCGAACATCTCCATGTCGCAAGTCCGAATGCATATACGGTAGCTCCTCTTGAACGCCAAGGACTCCATGCCTCGGCACGTCCAAGCCAAGCTCCGCCCCGAGCCGAACATACCTGAACCTGCACATAAACTAGTGGGGGATTAGTGTTTTCGTCCTCGCTTCGCACTGATCAAGACCCGCTCGCACCCAAACCAAACACTAAATATCTTTAGTGAAACATGCATCTTAATTTGTGATCTTTCTATTTAGCCTTATGATCAGTTTCATGGCAATGTTTACGCATAGCAACTTTATCATAATGTGTCCACTACCGTGTTCCTGCAGCAGATACAGTTAGACATAATCTGAACATAATCATAGTGATCGTGCACATCTCCGTCCCATATTGCCTAGCCTGCACGGGTTAGAACTTAACATAGAATCATATCATTCACGCAACAACCAACCATAAACTTAGACCAAGCATAAGGGTCGCAGGCCCTGCGCCTGCACCCAACTCTCATCTCAGCCCACCGGCCCTAACTATATGAAGGTCACGGTGTTTCACACCGTAATGGACTTGGCATTTCTTATGTGTAAGCCTACGATCACTTCGATACGGGTTGCTAGCCCAGTATCCGAAGGATCCCAAACTTACGGATATCATAGCTTATCACAGCACTGGACGGTCGCAATCCGTCCGAATGATGTGCACCATAAATACCACACATAATTCCCTCCTAGGCCGAACGGTCCCGGTGCCCCGGTCGTAACCGTCCGAGGGAAGCCGCACCCGTGCACGGGCCATCGAGTCCATTGACCATGCAATACGCGCCATAGCAAATACACATAACATTCCAACCAATCCTTCGTTGCATAAACATAGTCTCGTTCCATAAACGGTTTCCGTGCCATAAACATATTCGCGTCTCATAAACATAATCCACCATCCATATGGGGAGCTCCGTCGGCGTTATGCCCCAACACATCCATATTGATGCACGACGCCCAACGACTTAGTCATCTCATACTCGTATTCAACGCGTACCATTCGTAAGTCATTCTCATAGCCTAGTTCCGTAGTTACTTAGTTATTCCTTAGCTTCCGTGCACGAAGGCACGCTCAGCGCCGTAATCAATGTTCTACGCCTAGTGTTCAATGTTCTCGGAGCCGTGCACATGATGCACATCTCGATATTGTCTTTCAATGTTCTACCATCACCGGCCTACCGCGACTTGTACACTTGATACACGTCGCTTCAATTGTTCGATTGTTCAATGTTCTATCTTAGTGTTCGACACATACTTGGACCTTTCGTCGCCGAGCCACGCTCGCTAACTCGATAACATCTACGCATACAATGACATCTTTTATTAGACGTGAAGGAATAGGGAGAGAGAGTCAAGAACCCGCCCACCTTAAGCCGATACGCCTTGCCGTCTCGCCGATTGAAGCGTCTCGCTTCCATAACTCGATCGCATAGCTAACTCCCGGACTTAGCCATTCCTTTGAACTACTCGGTTGATTTGACCTATCGCGCCCATGCCACAATCCGTTGCATGGCCATGATTTGGTTTTGCGGACACTTCATTGCATAAGGCAAAATGCCGACCTCTTATCATCCAGCGTAAAAGCATAGCCTGCACACCAGATCAACTAGAATCAGCACTTACTCGAATAGGACTTATCCTTTGCATCGATTCGATCCATAGATTTCAATCGACTTAAAGCTTACCTTTGGTCAACGTAACACTTGCATCGATTCGCATCGATACCTCCTCGGGTCAACGCAACTCTTCGAGTCAACGACTCATCGTAATGCACCGTGCGGAGCGGGGCATTACAACGGGGGGGGGGGGGGGGGGAGGGGGGGTGGCTTCTTGGGGGGGGTCGGGGGGGCTAGGGTGGTGGAGGTCGGTAGGGGGGGGGTCGGGGGGCTAAAAAAAAATTTGTTTATGATGTGGGACTAAAAGTCCCTTATTGATTCTCAACACAAAATAACAACGAATCCATTAAAAACTGAAATGATGTCAATAAACACGTTAAAAGAAATTCAGTCATTATCAATACTAATCACTAAACTCACTAGCAAATGCATAAGCATATGGTAAATTATGAAGAAAATGAATAGGAATAGGTTCAAAACTTCAAATCATAAGAGGTCATCATGGATTAAGTCCAATCTAGATCATGTCACTATTTACATAGTGCAAAATTTGCCTACAGATTCCTAACCCCACTTACATTGCTAAAACACATATAGTAATCCTAATCTTCAATATTTTTACACCGACAATGATGCAGTGCCAATCTTTAACAGCTTAGAAATTACGTCATGGAGGGCCGTCCTAATCTCCTATTGGAGTGAGCCTAAAAGAACACGTCATGCTTTGAAGTAGACTTTATACACTGTTTTTTTACCTTTTTTTCTGAGATGAGACCAATTAATAAACGTCCTTGTCTTGGGCTACTAGAACTGTCCTTGTTCAGATAAAATTGGGTCTCAGTCCCGGGTGAGACCCGAATTCTCAAGTCTAAATAACAGTCCTACATGGCTGCGTCACTCTTCCCTTGAACGAAAAGATGTGTTCGTAGTCACCCTATTGATCTTTTGTTGCGTAAAGAGCCTTCTAAGTCTGAAATCAGAAGAAAGCTAAAATAAGTTTAGGCCAACAGAGCAGTTGAAAGGGTCATTTCCAGTCTGCTCGGTCCTTTTGTCTTTGAGCGCTCCAAATGGTCTAAAGTGTCCCCTTGGCTCTTATTTTTTGCTCTAATATTTTGACTTAATAAGATGTGAGAGTTTGAACGTCTCTTTCATTTGCAAATGTGCGATTCGACTCTGGGGATTCAGAGATAAAAATCAGAGCCAATTTCATATTAGCTTTCAAGTCGATCGAAGGCTGAAAGCAATAGTTTTTTTTAATATGTAATGCAGAAAGTCGAGTGCAACGTTTGCGCATTTGGCTTTTCCATAGAGATGTTATTTTACCTACCTCACTAGAAAATTTTAAATGGCGATAATAGAATATTTTAGTTGCAATAGTTGATGTTGCACTCTAGTTTTGCTTTCAACTCTACGTTAAAGAGAGGTTATTTGCACTATGCCCTGACGTGCTACCAAAAAAGCAGGACAGACTTTGAATTCGGAGAGACATGTGAACATCTGTGTCGATACAGATTAGTAGGGAACACCAGATCCTGCTCCGTGCGAGGATACTTTATGTTTTTTTTTGTCATGTTCAAAGCCTGCAGAATTGGACTCTTCATCGAAGCACATATGATAAATGCCAGCAGCAAGGTTCTCAGTGAATTAAGTAACCCTGTGACCACAAAATCTTCACTATCTGTACTGACTACTGACATTATCAATTTCAATTTATGAAGCTGACACTTTTGTGTTTTGTATAATGAGTTTGCTCATAAAAGTTTGAAAGAGATCAAAAAACACAAATGGCAAATCTAAACCAGCGAAGAGGGAGTAATTTGTTTCCTTTGAACTTCCAAGGCTTTTATACCCTTTATTGCTATTGAACCTGTTAGATTTTTCGTATTTCGCTGATTCGTAATATAGATATATAATACTGTTTGTTTTCACTTTTGTTACTATTATTGTTGCAAACATACTATTTTATATCTTAATACCTGTTGTCATTTGTTTTATGATTTGCTTATTTACATTGGTTATATTTTCAGGTAATGCCAATATAAACATAATTGGACTTTGTTGTTACAAACAAAGGTACTATCGTGTTTCAACTGATTTTAAATATATTTAATTTGTTAATGTATTCATTTATTAGATATCGCTATTATTATTATTGTAAGAGAGCATATGATTAACTGTTTATATGGTTTTCATTCACCAAAAATTGATCGATGGACAATAACATGTCGATCTATTGATGAAAGAGCATTATAATTTCCTCAAACTAACATAAAGTCACAACCTCATTTATCTCATTTATCAGGAAGAGGTGATCAGTTTTCTAAAAGATTAACAATAATATGTTCCGATTAGCAAACGTTAATTAGAATGACTGTTAAATAATTAGGTAGGTTCTAGTTGTGACACTGGTTCTTTCCTTCAGTATGGTTTGGCAAATTAGTTCACAAGCCTGACCACAAATAGTTGGAAGATATTTGCCATTATTAATTTGAATGTGTTCCCTGAAGGACATGTTCTCCAAGATTCCGAACATAAGAATACTGTGCCTAAATCTGGAAGAGAAACATGGAGGAATTCGAATTTAAGGAGAAAAAAAAAAAATACTGCTTCCTAACCTTCTGAGAAAACGTCTTTATATCATGAGGCTCTGCCTGATGCTTACTGTGTTAAGTTGATTTTAGATCACGTCACGTCAACCTGACCTTGACCATATGTGTGATGTTTGGACTTTTCTAACTTCGCCAATCCAATTTGCTGCACGTTATGTTTTAAATGTGAAGGGGGTTCTTAAATAAGTACTCTGCCTAGAAATTCTGAAATATTAGGTGTGAGCCAACAATGTATATCAAGAATATTAAGACGAATACTCTATATATTCACTATTGAACCACATTGTACTATGGGATAAGTTTGGCCAATGCGAGCGAGCTCATTATTGCAACCAAAGCCTAAATTCTTAGATTGTGGGTTAATCCGAACAAGAAAAGAGTTCTAGTAGGAAACAATGACTTTCGTAATACGCACATTAGTATATGAATTTGTCTGCTTCAAATAACTCATATGTTTCGTGAACTTTGTGACTCGTAAGACCCGCCCTCCGTAGCAAGCACGGCTTGGAGGTTGGGGACTCCATCTGAGGGATGGTCCATGCTTGAATTTTTCGGCGTGGCAAAATCCCGAATTTAATAGAAAATTGCTGACATTATATATCTAAACTTTATGCTTGTAAACCTCGCCGTGGATAATTGACCACATACTAAAACTGTCAATAATCTTTGTTTTGGAAGTCTTGCTTTTGTTTGTTCGTTCATACTTGACGCATGAAGGTTGTATTGGCATTTGGCAGCTCCTCTTTGCTTCCCTGGATTTTGGTTGTTCAGTTCCCAATCTGATATAGGATCTTTGTAGAGAGGCGATGAATACTCGTTGCCTAGATGGAGAGAATAGAAACGACAGCTGGTCAAGATTTATCGTTGTTAACTGGAAGAAAGACCTAGTCCAGCAAATGAATCACCACAACCGACAATAAAACATGAGGAAGCAGATCATCTGTGATAGAAACTGCAAAACCGAGTATGGAGCATAAACCTTTACTTTGTAGGATTTAGGTATAGCCGGGTCAAAATAGTAAATTTATAATCCCAAAAATTAAAGAAAAAAATAGCTTAAATTAGTCACAAAATATTTTCATGACATATTATAATAGTTGCATTACATAATAACCGACGGGTAATTGTTTACACTAATCCCCTGCGAGGTTTCATATTTTAAAATGTTGCAAGATGTCCTAATTTTCAAATTTGTAAAAATATCTTGTTCAATGTATGTCAGTTAACAATCATCCATAAATTAATCTCCCATTCGGTTACGAAGTGTATCCTTGATAACCTTCATCGTCAAACTACTCTTTCAATAGTTGAAGTTGCAACTTTCAAAGCAAGTAGACCAGGGGTATGATTCATTCTTCCTTCGCTCAACTAATTTTTTAGCAAGCTCGCAAATTCTCTTCAAACC